>CALYCA010000211.1:0-11505 GCA_944452715.1 Ophion slaviceki | reverse complement strand
CACTCGACGGGATGCGTCCGTAGGCACCTCATTGGTACTCCTGTGAGGTCAGGAACGTCAAAAGTTTGTTTGGGTTTGTTTAGGTTTGTTTGCATTTCAATGATTTTCAATGATTTCCAATAAAACTTTTCAAAAACATACCTTTTTGCGTTTTCGCAGTTTTAATGATTTCCAATAAAACTTTTCAAAAACATACCCTTTTGCGTTTTAGCAGTTGAGATTCTTTAGCAGTGCTGCTTTTAGCACTAGAGTCTATTTAGTAGCCCAATTTTAGCACTAGAGCTTCTAGCAGTACAATTATAGCAGTACAGTTTTATAAGTAGAGCAGTATAGCCAAATGAACCCATGGTCCGAGGACAATGCCATTTAAATATAATGACAATATATATTATTTCGTTTTTTTGCAACCAGATACTCTACTCTATCGCTTGTGTCTGACATTTCTTAAGTCGGGAGCCTGAATTAGAAGGTCCAAAAAAGCGTTTTTTCGGGATTTACTTTAGAAGGGAAAAAAACAAGTGAGCCCAGTAAACATCGAGGTGTCTTTTCAAGTATATTTGAAATATATTTTTAAACATTTCAACACGAAACAATAAATGACTGCAGATTTATCAGCCTGTTCGATGTGCGCCTTGTCACTGCAGTCCCCAATAGGCGGGAAAGATGCAGCACGTAATTCTTGACTGAAACAAAAAACCAATAAAATCGTGAATTTATAACTATTCCTAGGTTTGAAAAAAAATGTTAAAAAAAACACTCTAACGTGCTATAAAAATTATTTGAAAAGACTTTTTCAACGACTTTTTGAATTCGCTTAGAAGAGATTTTCATACTGAAGAAAATAAACTTTGGTTTGATTCAATATGTCGTTAAGTTTTATTGCTATCACGCCCGCCATTTTGTAAAAATCGTGAATATAAAAACTGGAAAACCGCGCTTCAAAGTTTTCAATAGGAGGAAATATCAATATCAAATATCAATCGCTTTTCTGCTTTTTGCCTTGTATCTTCGAAAATATTAACGATTGGCCTCTGTAACTCTGTAAATCTATTCTCGGATACTTTATTTATCGATTTAAACAATAAAAAAAGATTTTTCGGACCTTCTAATTCAGGGTTTCAGCGTGATAAAAAAACGCTTTTTTGCGAATTTTTTTCATCTATATGGATAGAGTAAATTTATTGAAACTTTTTGTACATTGTTAAGTGTCATTTAAAGAACATTCCGTGAAATTTGTACGCGAAAATATCCACAAACAAGCCGCTGACAAAGCTTTTCCAAGAACGCCTTTGGAAAAACACGATTTGCGGTGTTCACTGTATCTCAGCTAGAAATTATCTGAAATCAAGTACCATTAAAATTCAGTCAAAGTATCATCAAATCCTCCCCCCAACGGTCTTTGATAATTTTTTTTTTTCATTTCTAAATTTTTGGTGGTCATGTAGAGTGAAAAGTGCTATTTTTCACGAAAAATTCCGCCATTTTGGGGGTGGAAAACCCCCTCAATGTAAAAAAAATCTCAAACTAACCGTTGGGTGGAGGTATTTTATATGTAGAAAGTGTGTACCAAGTTTGAAATAAATCGGTCATGTAGTTTTCAAATGGCAGTGAACACGGACTTTGAAAAAGTGGTTTCGAGAAAAAACCCGGCACCGGCTTGTTTGTGGATATTTTCGCGTACAAATTTCACGGAATGTTCTTGAAATGACACTCAACAATGTACAAAAGGTTTCAAGAAATTTACTCTATCCATATAGTAGAAAAAAATTCGCAAAAAAGTGTTTTTTTTTTTCACGCTGAAATCCCTACCCTCCCCTTGACAAAAAATACACGTTATGTTGGGGGGGGGGGGGGTGAGCCTAGAACCTCACCATATCGCCATGGGGGGCTCAAAAAGTGGCATAAAAACCTCACATGATAAATGAACGACCCCTAGGCCATATAGGCCACGGCCTAGAGGTGACAGACATTAGGGGGCGAATGAGGTCGAAGTTTGCATCGTTGGCATGCAACGAAAATTAATATTTCTGAATTCCTTTCATTCCTTTTGGCACATTATGCCTCCAAAAAACCTTCAACCATTTTTTAAGCTTATTTACCGATCTACAAAGTAAATCTATGACAAAAAAATTCAATAATAATGAATACATGAAAAATAAAAATTAAAAAAACATTCGTTGCGTTCCAACGATGCAAACTTCAGCAGCATATGGGGTGGCGGATTTTAGAGGCAAAAGGCCTAGGTAAACACAAGTGATGAATATAAGAAAGCGCGGCACGAAGTCAAGTGACCTATACTTAAGAAAAGTATAAATCCGGCACCGGTCCACCCCATGTGGATCGACGTTGAACGTTCCGTGTGACTCTTGGAGGGACTCCCCGAGGGTGTGCACTTCGGGTCCGTCGTTAAATCTCGTCGGAGCTCGACTCGCACTGTATACGGAAGTTTCCTGCTCGTATGAGGGCCCATGGACGGCGGGCCAGGTGCCGTCGTCGCTCGATCCTCGCGTGGGCGTACTTTAATGCCTCCGCGAAGCTTGCCCGCGCAGCGAGATGATCGGCGCGGGAGGGGGCAGTGAGGGAAGAAGAAGCTCGAGAGAGACGCTGGCCGCGATCTGATTTGCGAGCGCCATTACACGAGGGCCGGGATCGTTGTAGCGCAACTGTTGCATTTATGAATGAGATTACCCCTAATATATTGTCGTGTATATGCGCTCGTCCGGCTTTGCTAATTCCACACGAGACGACTACTCGCGCGGCCTTTATTCTTCCTCATCGTATATAAAGCCTTCTCCTCTTCTTCTGTACACCGAGAGAGGATTTGCTCGTGCCGTAAAATCAGTACCGAGTTACCCTTCTTCTTTTTCCTTCAACGTCTTGTCGTTCTTTTCTTATTCTTTTTTCCGTTCCTTTCTCGTTCGTTTGTCCGATATACAGGCCTCTTCCATCTTTCTCGCTGTGCACTTGTACGAACCTCCCCCCCCCCCCCCAGTCCCCCAGGCTCGTCCTTTTCCTACGTCTGGGCGAACGAGGCGCAACGATGCACGAACCAGCTCTTGCTTTCCACGCTAGCGAAGCTTCGCGTGGCTTACGAAAAAGTTTGCGAGAGGAGAAAAGACGAGCGAACTTTGAGACATTTGTGACGGAACGGACTGCTCGCGAAAATAAAAGGCTACACTTGCTGTAATCGTGGCAGGTTCGCATTTCGCAGAGCGGAACATCACGCAACACGAGTGACGGATGTTGATCAACGTGCTGGCCAATCATGCAGGGTAGCGAAGATTGGGATGAGTTGCTGCACATGCTTTGGAACGTACAGGGTGCGCCAGAGAAACTTACTTATTTGAAAGGTCAATAAAAACAAAAGTACTTCAATTATTGTTTTAAATTTTTTTTTATTTGAGAATACAATATCCCAATTTTTTTTTCATGCAGTCTTGAAAATGACATCGGATAAATGGCGACCCCCATTGCGCATACACTGATGAAGTCGATTTTTGAAATTCGTATCCACTCTTTGCAGCATATCAATCGGTATGTTGGCAATGGCGTCGCGAATGTTGTTCTTGAGGTGTGCTATGGTCCGTGGTCGATCGACATAAACCAGAGATTTCAAATAACCCCATAAAAAGAAATCGCATGGAGTCAAATCTGGAGAGCGTGCCGGCCATTGGAGATCGCCTCTGAGAGAGATGAGCGTTCAGTTAATTCTTGCACAACAGCCAATTTATAGGGATGAAATTGAAGGTCTTCATGGAGAATTCGTCGAACAGTGGTGTCAGAAATTCCCATAGCAGCTGCGTGTTTGCGAGCCGAACGCCGGGGAGAACGCACAACTGACTGCCTCACTCTTTCGACATTTTCCGGAGTTCTGATGGTCCGTTGAAGTCCATTTCTGGGTTTAGCGACACTTCCACACTCCCGAAATGAGTTAACCCACGACAGAATCGAATTACGGCTAGGAACGAGTCTGTGAGGAGGAATTTCAAAGCGAGCGCGGAAGGCACGTTGCGTAGCAACAAGTGAGCGACCGTTAGAAAAGAAGCTCTCGACTGCGAAGGCCCGCTGCTCTCTAGATCAGAGCATGATGGTAACTGACTGGAGGGAGAAACAAACTTGGGAACTTCCCCCTCCAGATGCGCCCCCTCTCGCCCCTCTACCCGCCCAACTCACCGCGCGGGAATTTTTTCAAATAAGTAAGTTTCTCTGGCGCACCCTGTAGTTTAGAAGTGAATGTGTTGTCCTTTTTTGCGGATATTTTTGGCATGATGAGGCTCGGGTGTGTTGCACGAGGGTTTTCGTTGGTGAGGGAAGTAAGGTAACGGTACCAATGCTCGGACGGGTCCCAGTGTTCGGACGGTAGTTTGAATATTTCACTTTATTAGATGTGTAATTGATAGGCAACGAAAAGTTACGCTTGCATTCGATTCAGCCTTTAATTGTTTATTGATTATTGGAAAATTGTACGCTACTGAACTTTAGTAGTAAAATTGACGAGTTATGTTGACGAGTCCGCGTCAGTCATGTCATGAATGCACTTTTCTAAACCGAAGAGCCAAGGAGTTGCGATAATTTGTGATAGTAATAGAGGTGTATTTTTTTTTATCGATTTCTAGAGTAGACTTATGATCAATCGAAAGCGAATCGAACCGACTTTTTGACACCGTCGTTACATTTTGGTTTGTATAAGATTTTACATAATAAATTCAGGGTAGGGGTTTCAGCGTGAAAAAAAAACACTTTTTTGCGATTTTTTTCATCTATATGGATAGAGTAAATTTATTGAAACCTTTTGTACATTGTTAAGTGTGATTTCAAGAACATTCCGTGGAATTTGTACGCGAAAATATCCACAAACAAGCCGGTGACAAAGCTTTTCCAAGAACGCCTTTGGAACAACACGATTTGCGGTGTTCACTGTATCTCAGCTAGAAATTATCTGAAATCAAGTACCATTAAAATTTAGTCGAAGTATCATCAAATCCTCCCCCCAACGGTCTTTGATAATTTTTTTTTTCATTTCTAAATTTTTGGTGGTCATGTAAAGTGAAAGGTGCTATTTTTCACGAAAAATTCCGCCATTTTGGGGGTGGAAAACCCCTTCAATGTAAAAAAATCTCAAACTAACCGTCGGGGGGAGGTATTTTATATGTAGAAAGTGTGTACCAAGTTTGAAATAGATCGGTCATGTAGTTTTCAAATGGCAGTGAACACGGACTTTGAAAAAGTCGTTTCGAGAAAAACGCGTTTGAAGGTTACAGAAGTCGGAGCTACAGTGTTAGAGGAGCGGGACTAAATAGTCAATAACTTCGAGAGTTTTGCTCTGATTGACTTGAAATTTTGGGATTATATTCTTGAAATGTTTAACTATAAGAAAAGACAAAAAAAAACGATTTTTCAAAAATGCAAACCCCTACCCTCCCCTTAAGCTAGGTTTGTGATTTTGAAAAAAGAAGTGAAGAAAAAGGTAAAATCAATTGATGAGTACACGTGTCCCATATTTGGATAACATAATAGGTAACGTAACTAGTCGCGACGCAAACAAAGTTTGTGGTTATGTGATTATAGGGGGGTGTCCCATAATTGGGACATGTGTCCGAACATAGGTACGTAACACCATCAGCTGCCCGAAAATTGGTACACTTGGTACTATTGAACATTTAAAGGTATAAAAATAAAAATATTGAACTTTCCGGTAGTTATTGTATGTGTTTTGAAAACTAGAACTTACGAGCTTGACGTTAGTTCTGGTCATTTTTGTTTTAAACGGTCCATAAATTAATAATAAATCCTATAATCTAAGGATGCTCTTAACCGTCCGAGCATTGGTACCTTCACCTTGGGTCTTTGGTTCGAAGGACGGCGAGAATTTTGGTGGCCACGATAAGCGCGGTTTCGGGGGGTTCCGTCACTGGTGGAGTTTAAACAGTGTGGGGCGTACCGGTTGGATTTTTCTATGGTGGTGAAGTTTGCATCATTGGAATGCAACGAAAGTTCTTAAGGCGTTACCCCCATTTGTAGCGCAAAAAAGGCCTTTTTCATGAATTTTTTAAAAGAAAACTACAAAACTTTTTCAATCGATCAATATACCATCTTAAAGAACACATCTTGAAGAACTTTCAGTAATTTTTTTATTGAAAAATATTACATTGTTTAGTGGCAAATGGCCATCAATGAAATAATGTTTTTATATACACGGTTTGCGGTGACCAACATTGCGGCGAAGTGGATCATCTGAAAAAAAATGCGGATGGATTTAGTCAAATATAAGTATAAACTAGTCTTTAATCGAAGGATTTTAAAAAATATTCATTTTTCACAAAATGGCGGACAGTCAAAGTTAATGGTTCGATTTTAACGAAAAAAATCGAACGATTAAAGACTACATTTTTATGTATTAAATAAGCCTGCAAAATTTCAAGAAGATCGGTTCATTAGTGTTCGAGTAATCTTGGTCACCGACTTCAGAAATGCCATTTTGAGAAAAACGCGTTTAAAGTTTCAATTTCAGTTTACACGAAGAAAATATTTTTTTTTTGTAAACTTACATAGAGTCATCTATTCCGGGCCCATACAGAAGTATGGGCCCGGATACTCATACCTCAAAAAAATGCAATAAAAAAAATCGATTTTTTCAAAATCGCAAGTGGGGGTAACCCCTTAATATTTTTTCACTTCTTTTTAATTACTAGGTAGACTCTTCTTTTCAAGCTTAGTTTATGGAACCCTAATAAGGACCTTCGGGGATGTTTCAGTGATTTTTGTAGCCTAAATGGGCTGAAAAAATGAAGCGGTCAAAATGGGCGTACGGGAAAGAAATGTTCGTTACATCCTAACGATGCTAAGTTCAATACCGTATTTTCCTACCGTACCGATATGATTCAAGGATAATTGTACGGTTATTTGAGGTAGATACAATTTTGTTTAAGTACAATGGTATGGTAGCAAATTCATGTGCGAAACGAGATAACGAGTGAATTAAGTCAGCAGCTCTAACGGGCCTGCATGAGCTTCGGGCTAAAAAAACAGGTCGGTTATTCAATATTTATTTCTGATGAGCGTATTTTGATGACGAGCTCGGGATTCTACAAATTGATAGATAGCCTTGCCATGTTCGAGTTCTTTTATCATTGAATGATATCGATACGCCATGGAGTTATTATTATTTAAAGCCTTAGGCCACTCCAGAGGCCGAAAAATAGGCTTATTCGGGATTTTTTTTTCAGAAAAACTACAAAATAAATCGAGATTACAAAAAAGGGTGTTTATCATACATATCAGTAACTGTATCCAATAATTTCTTTGGAGCGATTATTTTCAAAATGGCGGCTGTGCAGCGTTTTTGCGATGACGTCTCCGTTTTTCCAGGGTCCACGGCCGGACAAACAGCTCCTGTAATTTTTGAATCATAATGAGCCAATGCATTTTTTTCGATTATATATAATAACTGCTATAGAAGTACGTGGGATTTTTTCGATATATTGATTTTTGGCCAAATGGTGCACTTCCAAAGAGGAAAGTGAAACATTTGCCTAAAAAATCGTCAGATAATTGTTAATAACAAATGAACTATGCAACAAAAAAAAATCCTACGTACTTCCATAGACAATGTATTTATCAAGATATATTCAACATTTCAAGTGAATCGGTTGAAAATTGTCTGAGTTATGTTTCCGGCCAACTTAAGAAATGCAGTTTTGAGATAAACTCGTTTGAAGTTTTCCCGAGTGGAAAACTTAACTCATCACCGCCTAGCCACAAGCTAGTAAAGTGATGTTTTGAATCGCCATTAGCTAGCCGTCTTAGCGATTGACTACCCAGCCTTGTAACGCTCTGGTCCTCTAGTAACTGAATACAAAAAATTAGATGGTGACTAGATAGAAAGAAATATCCCAGGGCTGTATTATATTTCTGACCTAGCCATGGCATAGTTTTTTCAGCTGGCGACTGGGAACAAAAAATTAAGTGGCGATTAGATAAAAAAAAAATTTGCAGCTATATATTTATCTTTTCGTGATTTTTTTTCACATTATTTACATCATTGGACCCTTTTACGATATTCTTCGTCGTTTATTAATTAGGGTTATGATATTTGCGCTGTAAATATATTAATGGTTCAATTTTAAATTATCTCAGACAAACGCTTACGCCGTAACGTGGTTTCGAACCCGGGACCTCTGGGTGATGAGTTGTGACGTTGTCCGCTGAGCCAATTCTACTTGTTTAATTTCTGAATTTTCTAATCGTCTACATATGTTACACTACACAATGTCAGATCATTGAAAAATGGGTGGATTGACAAATGTAAATAACATTATCGAATCAATGACTCAATTGTGTTCGCATTGAGAGCGATAATCGCATAGAATTACATAACCTTAAATTGTATTTGTCCGATCATTTGTTCCGGCCAGTGCGGCCACAGTTGGGAAGTGTTGGCTACACTCAGAAAAAAGATTTATTATGTTCTAATAAATTGGCACATTAGAACATAATTTATTAGAAATTAATAAATGTTTACTCGTATGGAGACAGTTTTTATGTGATTATAACTACAGCATTTATTCGGCGCCACTAAATATGTTTTTTTACGTGCCGATTTTTCACATCAATTAAAAGCCATATTTAAAATAGAAAATTTGAATAAATATTTCTTCAAGCCAACTAAATACTACTTTCCAATCACGAAAATCTCTCATTTCGCGACTATGATAATAATGCGCGCATGCGCACTTTGCCCTTCAACGCGACGGGCCCGACAACAGCTCGTCAGATGTAGCTCACGCATACGCTTACCGTGTAGCTTCTTCCTATGCCAATGCTTTTGGCACAAGTGTCAGTGTTGCGTTTCGAAAGTGAGAAACTCGAAAGTGAGGAATGATTTAAGTGTAAGTAAGAATATAAAGTGAGAACAAAACGTTCAAGTGAGAAAATAATGACGGACGAAATGACACAATTCCTCGAAAAAAACAAGCTGGGGGATTATGAAGAATCCTATTAGATGTTAAGAAGAACTCTATTTGTCGGATATAAAACACGTATTTCTTCTAACTTATATATCCTATTAGATGTTAAGAAAAATTCTTAGTAAATTTTAAACATAAACTTAAATTAAAAAATTCCTTAGCTGTTAATACAATCGTAGTAGGCCGACATACGAATAAGAAAACTTAATCGCCGGGAGACAAACTTCTTTGTCCTTAATAAATATTTTTTCTGAGTGTAGGTCATCGCGAGATACCGACTTGAGGATTTTATTCATTCGCAACGTCATCTGTAACTCAAGTTGCTTAACCAACCATGAGCCAGTCGCTCGATGGAACTACACGTATTCACATAACCACACTTTGTCATTTGTGACCAAGATCGGCTGGGCAGTGACTAGCCAAGAGGTGCACAGCAGCAGTTAGCTGGCTAGGTCATGGCGAGATACCTACTTGAGAATTTTTGCATTCGCAACGCCATCTGTAACTCAAGTTGTTTAGTCAGCCATGAGCCAATCGCTCGATAGAACTACACGTAGTCACATAACCACACTTTATCATTCGTGACCAAGCTCGGCTGGGCAGTGACTAGCCAAAGGGTGCACAGCCGCATAGCTGGCTAGGTCATGGCGAGATACCTACTTGCAAGTAGGTGTCTCGCCATGAGAATGGCCTTCATTCGCAACGCCATCTGTAACTCAAGTTGCTTAGCCAGCCATGAGCCAATTGCTCGATGGAACTACATGTAGTCGCATAACCACACTTTGTAATTTGTGACCAAGATCGGCTGGGCAGTGACTAGCCAAGGGGCGCATAGCCGCAGTTAGCTAGTGTTGGTTAGGTCATGGCGTCGTGCCCACTTGAGAATTTTTTTCTTTTGCAAAGCCATCTCAAACTCAAGTTAGCTAGCCAGCCATGAGTCATTCGCTCGATGGAACTACACGTAGTCACATAACCTTACTTTGTCATTTGTGACCAACATCAGCTGGGCAGTGACTAGACAAGGGCTGGATAAGAAAACATTCACAATATTACTAGCTCATAGCGAGCCAACCATTGGTCAGTTCGTATGAGCTCAATCGGGCGAGCCAGTTACTAGGTCGTAACTCAGACAGGCTAGAACGATTTCTACTCGGGTTGAGTAGCTCGCTGCGGACTAGGCGGCCTTGTACTAAAATTCGAAAACCGAGTACTTGGAGATTTATCCCGGCCATAATCTTTTGGACATAATTTCTGAGGTCGTAGGGAACTATTTAAAAAAATATCGATTTTTCGAAAATTCTAGTGGCCTAACCCCTTAAGGGGGTTATTATTATTAAATATTAAATTAAATTAAATTAAATTAAATATTAAATATTATTATATATTAAAATAAGGAAATTTCAAAGATTTTCTCGTCTTGAAGCTATTTATTTTACATATTATTGCATCTTTGCATTCTCAATTTTTTTTCAATATTTAAAAATCACTGCTGTACGTCACTCGTACCGAAGACGGTTGCCGTCTGATCGCACGGCGTACAATCTAGTATCTGGTGCATTGATCTCAAACATCGGAGCCAAGTAATTCTAGATTTCCAAGACCCACACGCTCTATGTGAACCTGATAAATCCAAAGAAAAGTGACAATTCGAAAAATGGTACCCGTTTGAAAAAAAAATGTTAAATTTTTCATTAATTTTTTTAACCATGGTATTGGTTAATAAAAAAGTCGTTTTGAAAAATAATTTTCACAGAACTTAAGGTTCACACACACGGTAATTATGTTATCCGAAAGTGTGCAAAACCGCAAAACGATCGATCCGATACTTTTCGAGTTAACTTGTACGAGGTTCGAGAAAAAGTTGTTTTCAGTAAAACCCGTTTAACGTTTTAAGACTCAAAAATTTTGTGACCAAATGACCTACCTATTAATCTACGAATTCGGGGCCATTAAGTGGTCCCTCAGCTTCCTCGTGGAGTTCATTTTGGGCCACAATCTCGTCTTTACGTTGCGAAGGGATCGCCCCCTTCAAAAAAGTGTTGCCGTTGGTGCATCGGTGCAGGAGGTTCCGGCAACAGGGTCACCAGAGACGAAAAATAAAAAATGTTCTTTCAGCACAACTAAACTTTCGTACGACCGGATACTTTTTTTAAATTCCCACAAATACGAAAATGGCAAGCTGTAGAAAGAAAAGCTGATTTTCAATAGGAAAAATCACTTAAATCATTTGTCGCCAACAAACGAATAAAGATTTTTAAAAAATTATTCTACCACGCGATAAAAAATGTTGTATCACTATGCTCTGTCCGGATTTGCCGTCCGAATCGTACATCTAGATTTTGCCATACGGCTCGCACATTCCACAAACCATAGTTTCGCGAAAAGTGCAAAAGTGTCGCCGTTAGCAACACCTTCATTAAGGCGGGATATACATTTACAACGATCAAAAAATCGATCTTTTGTTTTTCTTTAAACGATAGAACTATATATGTAGAATATTTTCAAAACAAATTTTTTTTGAAAAATTGGAAAAAAAGTA
>CALYCA010000210.1:0-36816 GCA_944452715.1 Ophion slaviceki | reverse complement strand
ACTAACTTCGCCCCTAAAGATGCCATGTTTAGTTACACGAGCAAGTAAAAATAGACGTTTTTCTGATGTGTATTCTACTACTTCGATATAGTTCGATAAACGCGTTTAAAGTTCGAAGTATGGTACTGCTACCGGCTCGCCCGGCCGACTGTTAGAACCTTTAACTCATTTAATATTTGGAATATTTCAATGAAATTTTCAGGGAATATAGCCAAAAAGTCATATTCTCGAATAAAAACCATATTTTTCGAAAATGCAATTTGTTGACCCACCTCGGTAGATGTATCGCGTTATACAGACATAGTGAGTCCGCACAATCCGGAACTATGTGTAGAGATTAATTATGACGAGCAATAAGCGGCGATTATGACCCTTATGACAAGAAACGCTCAGGTTAGTCGAATGCAAACTCTTTTCCAACACTTAAAGAATAGGCTGAACACTTCATTGTTAATAAGCCAACAGTATTTGGATGTTCACGTGCCTTTGGGCAGATACGAAAATATGGAAAATGGCTACGACACGAGCTGAGCGAGAATGTCATTGTGAATCGACTATACATCACCATTTCTCTGTTTGCGAGGCTCAGAGAACAATGTACGAACATAATGTATTGTAACTGAGGATGAAAAATGGATTTCTTTCGCTGACCATCATGGTATTATCGCCAAACAACAACATTGGCGCCAAAACGGAATACCCATAGTCATAAAGCCATGCTGTGTATCTGGTAGAATATTGAGGGGGTAGTGCCGTGCGAGCTCTTGAAACCCCAGAAAACGGTCCCTGCCGAACGTTATCAACAGCAGCTGGAGCGTTTGGACGATAATTTATTTGAAGAGAGCCGTCAGTAGCATCAAATCGCCGCAAGGTAATTTTGCTGCACGAAAACGCTCGGCCCCACATCGCATTAGTGGTGAAGAAAAACACTCATGAAACTGGAAGACAAGGGCCTCCCTCACCCAACGTATTCTCCGGACCTTACCCTAAGTGATTATCACTTGTGCCGCTCGATGCGGTACACCTGAAAATATACTCACCGTTGTAATTACGAGGAAGTCCAAAAATTGGTTGATGAGTGTATCGCGTCGAAAGACAGGTCATTCTTTCGACGTGGGATTCAGCTTTTGCCAGGGTGGTGGGAGAAAGTAGTAACATCCGAGGGCAAATACTTCGAGGAATGAAATTCGAAAAGTTTTTACAAAATAAATGTTTATAAAAACGCCGGTTTCAATGCGATCACCTAATAAAAAGAATACCAGGGAATGATTTTGACATTTTCTCTGAGCATCTTAAGTAATAGTTGAATTTGACAAAAAGAAAATATCACGACTTCGCGCGTCTTTACGGGAATAATTTTTTGTCCGAACACCCTTAAGGATAGGCCCGAGAGGAGAATTTCGCTGCGGAGTGGAGACGATAACGGAGTACAGTTATTATAGGCTCACGTATGTACACGAGTACAAAAGGCAGCAGTTAAACAAATATATACCCGAGCGCGTGAGGGGGAGAGAGAGAGAGAGAGAGAGAGAGAGAGAGAGAGAGAGAGAGAGAGAGAGAGAGAGAGAGAGAGAGAGAGAGAGAGAGAGAGAGAGAGAGAGAGAGAGAGAGAGAGCGAGAGAGAGCGAGAGAGAGCGAGAGAGAGCGAGAGAGAGCGAGAGAGAGCGAGAGAGAGCGAGAGAGAGCGAGAGAGAGCGAGAGAGAGCGAGAGAGAGCGAGAGAGAGCGAGAGAGAGCGAGAGAGCGAGAGAGAGCGAGAGAGAGCGAGAGAGAGCGAGAGAGAGCGAGAGAGAGCGAGAGAGAGCGAGAGAGAGCGAGAGCGAGAGGGAGAGGGAGAGAGAGAGAGAGAGAGAGAGAGAGAGAGAGAGAGAGAGAGAGAGAGAGAGAGCGAGAGAGAGCTTGACGTTAATTGACGCTTCAACGATGCCAAGCAACGCATTTGGAACGTTGGTCCACTTAATTGTCTATTTCTGTTATATTTATTTATTTTGTCTTTTCTGTCTCTCTGTCTTCCGACGTTTCGTATTCTTTGTCTCTGTCGAGACAGTCTCTGCGATCAACCTGAAATCCATAAATTATCAACATTTTTTGTCTCCAACAAATCCATCATCAATCTTTGCAATGCACGTTTTCGGTGTTTTGTAAATATTTTATTTAATTTTGAAAAGTTAAACAAAATTGATTTTCAACAGTGAGCCAGTTAGCGTGTACTCTTAATAAATTGGGTTCCCTAGAGGGGGAGGGAGTAAGTCCACTCAGAAAAACATTCGGTACCGTCAAAAAAAAAATGGTTTGAATCAAACAAATCCTGCATTTGCGGGTGGCGAACCATATGAACGATTCAATTGACTGCGAGATTTGGTTAAATTACAAATATATTTATTTCCGGCAACCAAACTTCTTCTTGATCCAAAAACGCACAGAGTACTTTCAATTCTAATTCCGGTGTCCTGAAACCAAACTTTATTTAAACATACAGAACGGTTGGGTCGGTAATCTCTCCCTTAAAAGCATTTTCAAAATATATAGTTCAACGAAAAACATATACAGTAGAATGGAACATGTGTGCATTGAATGAATTGCAGAGCATATTTTAGTCAATACATAATATTTTTGATGAAAGTTCATGTATAGTCCGTACCACTGAAGATATCTTTTAAAAGAAAACCCCCCAACGCTGCTATAGTCGATCCAACTATATGTTGGTTTGCCCTGAATGACGGAGTAGGTTCTGACAACTGATATTATAACATAGTTGAAGCTGCATACAGTACGTTCATTCAAAATTAGTTTTACACCAATCGAATAAATGGCAGTTAGAGCATCAGCTTAAGGCAGAACACCACTGTGACCCCCTGTTTTTTTGCCATTTTTCAAGAATTTTTTTTTTGTGGGAAAAAAAGAGATATTCGAATTTTTTTTGTTTTGTTCGTTGTTTATTGAAGATACATAAAAAACAATTTTGAAATTTTTGCACGCCCCATGGTGACGCTGGGGAAGCTCCCGCGTCAGGTACTGTTGCCTCTGCAGTGGTTCGCGGCACGCAGCAGAACTCTCTTCAAAGTCGATCTGAAAAAAAATACCGAGTGTTTTCGTTAATAATATGATATTTAGAAGAGAAGTACACAGGGATTTGAAAAAATATTGATTAAAAAAAAATAGGCACGCTTTTGAAATTAAAGGACGATTTTCGAGCAAAATTTCTCGTCGAAAATAGGCTATAACTTTTTTTATTATTGAGATATCGAAAAAATCCTATGTACTTCTTTAGATAATCTAGTTTTATTGATGCAGTCCAAATTTGAAGTCGATCGGATAAAAATTGCTCGAGTTCTGCTGCGTGCCGCACTCAAAAAAGTGGTTTTGAGAAAAGCCCGTTCAAAGTTTTAGGTTTGTTAATTTATGCGATAAATTGGAAAAAAATTTTTTTACCTTTAATCAGCGATGCCGGCACCATATAGCTGGCCTTCAAGAAGCAAATCATTGTCCCTAGCATCTTTTCTCGAACTTGTAGAGGCTCTTCTTGCCTCTTTTGCAGCGTCTGTGAGCGAGCGCTCCGCCAGCTCGATCCGCGCTGCGTCGGTTTCAACGCAAAAATTGAAACAATTTGGGCCGATAGTTATCCCCAACGTCTCCAAAACTTTCATGAGGCTTCTCAGCCCATCATTGAATTATAATATCGCGATATCAGCTGCAATATCGACGATTTTTTTGCTCCCGGACTGACACTTGGGGGCTATTGCCCAAACTGCTTTGTTGTAGCTTTCGTTGTTGTTTTGCGTGAAGCCGCCCAAACAACGCTGCAGCAAATCGTCTCTGCTCAAATTTTCGAAGACTGGCGTAATTGCCTCCAATACTTTCTCAGGAAGAGGCGGCTTATGGCGATATTCAGAAATATTACCGCTTGCGACCGCTCGCTGCCACGAACACCACGACTCGGCTCCCTCTGGGCAATCGTCATGTTGTGGCTCACTATCTGTGGATATTTTATGTTTGATAGTTGCCCAAATTGCCTTCCTCATTTTTTCAACATCATCGCTGTTCCTCCGAATAGCCAAGCCGTAAGATGTGCTCAACTCGTCAATCAATTTTCCGGTGAGCTTTCCTCTGCCAGACAATCCTTTTTGTTTTTTTTCACGATTTCGCGGAGGCGCGTCCCCATACGTTTTTGGACATGATCGATGCACTCTTTTTTTTTGTCTCGAAACCGTCGTATGGATCGCTATTCGATATGCCCAGAAACGTTTTAGAATCGCCGTCACCAATATAATATTTATATTTTATGCCATAGAGCTCTTCAGACCGTTGAAACATTTCGACAGCTGAGTCGACTTCCATTTTTCCGGAGGAGCCGCTATGGTTCGCCTGGCACTCATCGTCGTGGGTATTTTTCCATTCCCAGTACTCCGCGGTGCTTTCTTTTTTTTCCCAATGCTCGCAAGCTTTGCAATATTTCGATTTCACCATAACGTCGATCACTTTTTTAGTGTACCAGCCGATTAGCGATGTTATGCCGAAAAGCGAGCTGAAACCGCGCTTACGCCACGATCCGTCGCCTGAAACGATAATTCCGTCCTCCACCCCATTTTCCAACGAAATTGTCTCCTCCTCAAGTGCAGCCTTTTGTTTGCTCACTGTGCTCACAGCTTTAGTGACAATCGAAATCGAATTTAAGATTCGATCGTAGAAAGACTGAAATATGGGGCGCGGTAGGTCCATAAATGCACAAAACTTCATCAGGCCATTCAAACCGACGCCAAGAAGACGCATACTGAATACGATCCGACGATTTATTTCGTATGCATTGTCAATCATAGGACACGAATTGATTTGCACTTTTTCACAATGGCCGCAATCGACCTCGATTTTGAATCCGAATCCGCGCAAACTTTTTTCAGTAAACTTTATATCGCGATCACACACTTTGGACTTCACTAACGTCGATATAATGTTCAATGCATTGACGAGGTGTACTATACGATACCCGAAATCGTTAGTAACACCGACCTCTAAATCGTCCGACGATTTTAACTTTTTCGCCGACGTGCTCACATACTCTGCAGAACTATTTTCGGACCTATAACGGTTCGGAGGTTTTCGATTAGAAATTTTCGTTCGACTCCTCGTCACATAGCTCCGTTTTGTTCCCTTTCTCCCCGCGTACACTGTCGGATTATCTATTTCGATGTGCAAAGAATAATTCTGAGCGTTTGATATTTATAAACGAAACGATTCGGAACGTTTAGACACGAGTAGCGTCGCTTCTATTCGCAAACTGACGCTATGACGCTATCCCTATACCTGCCTTGAAAAATTTTCAATTATCGCCACCTATGGCTTTTTTCGAAACTATATTTATAACAATAGCCGGTTTTTGTGAAGGGAGACAAAAGAATACCTGGGAAAGACCCGCAGGACCTGGGAAACGCCCGGTATACCTGCCGACCCTGAGGCGCGCAGCTGCGCGGGACCCCGAGCGTCACGGAGCGCTGCACCGCTCCACAAAATATTCAATATCTCCGAAAATAATTATTTTTTCGACCTGGGTCCAACGGCATCTTAATCTTAAATGTATTTTAGATTTTTCTAGATGGTTTTCAAAAAATCGATTTTTTGAAGCCGTCACAGTGGTGTTGTCCCTTAATATGAACCAAATAAACATCGAGGCACTCTAATAAATTTTCGATGTCAGCATATGCAACGTATACATTGAATTGGTAGAAAATCAATCGAATATAAATCATCGAAGAAAGTATTCTCCCTATATGATGAATTATAAATACAAATGGAAGACGAAGACAATAAGGTAAATAGATCCGCTAAATTATGAGACAAGAAGATTAGTAATTTTTCAATAATGCCTGTTTATTAAAGTACATATTAAAAATACTGCGATGATACAGAAACAACTTTTATTGATTAATCTACGTCGATGTACGACTGTACGGTGTCAATTGTAAGATAATTTACAAAGCGCTCTGAGAAAATTACATAGTTAAACTTAAAAGCAATCTGCGTGTCGAAAAAAAACAAAACAGAAATCAATTAAAATAATGTGTACAGATAAATAATATTTTTTTCTGATGTATCGAGAATTTATCTGCAGGCCACATAACAGAAACCATCAGATTTTGTGTGTTCTCCAAGTTGAATTGGCGCAAACAAGTCTTTTTGCTTTACGCAACGCCAGGTCTCAGACTACAGCGTGGTTGCGACGAACTATTACCGGCTTAAACCGAGTGTCCACGTGGTTGGATTTACCGAATTTAATCGATATCTGAAATTACGGGAGAACAATGGCTCGTGCCCGCAAAAAAATCTCAATCACGATTCCCTTAGCAATCCTTCAATACTTATGCACTTGGTGAACACGCAACGTTGAATGAAACTCACCGGCTTCCACTAAATTTACTATCAACACCCGAGAGACGCCGTACAATGTTTTTCTCGAAGGATAGCACCAAGGAGACTAGAGTAAAGGAGTCCAAACTCCCTATCCTAGCCTGTATGTACGAAGTTCTTTCAATCGGTCGCAGAGATGTAGTGCTCAGTTCCGCCGCAGGCGTCGCTAGTGTTTCCCACAGCCCATAATATATAGTAATACAAAACTGCATAAGGTCCGAGCTCCGCCTCAACGACCAATCACCAAACTGGGGTGATCGTGTTTCTCTCTCGCACACCCGAACGATAATACACCCAAGTGGGGATTCCTTCTATCATAATATATAATAATATTGTGTACATATATATAATAAATAAAATATAAATAATATTAATGAAACAACTCGTGTTGTTTTATTCACATGGGCTTATTATATAATAAGCACATCAGATATAATAATTATATAATAAGTACAACACGAGTTATTTTATTATGGAAACTTATGATTTGCCTGTTATGTTTAAAAATATAGCTAATTATAACGAAACGCGAATAAAGCGATAAACCATCCGTAATGTATGTATTATTCGAATGCGCGTTACTCTGTTTTCCTGTACAATAATAATAAATAATAATAATAACACGCACATGCAAGAAACCGGGCGAATGCGGGAATGTTGACTCTACATGCTGGGGTTGTCTTTTCAACACGTGCTTATTATATGTATACCTATGAAAACTCGTTATTTGCTCATTGCGTTTAAAAATTAAGCTAAATATGAATTAAATTAAGTGATGAACCAACCGAACAAGCCGTCAAGCCTAATTGAACCCCAAGCGCGGCAATCACTTAAATATGAGATCATTATATTTATTGGCAAATGATTATGTCACGAAGTTGGTAGAACGCTAGATTACTGTATTGAAGGTCCTGAGTTCGAGCTTCGGTAGTTTTAATTTTTTTCTTTTGCATTCATACAGGCATCTGGTTGTACGAGCGAATTGCAGCAGTTTCAACCAATCAAAGAACTCGTCCAATCCCAAAAGAACTCCAACAAAAATAACATGGAAGTATGTATTTTTTAATTTACTGCCACCAATAGTTGAAATTTGTTTTATAATTCCTACCTAGAGGGTTTACTTTTTCCCTTTATTTCATTGACTCGCGAGGAGTCATCTCCATTATTATACACATCGTTCGATAGCTGCTGTGCTGGCGTACACGACAGATATATTTGTGTTTGATAGGCGCAAACAATTTTGCCGCCATAACACAGTCAGTTTCACCTTATGCAGTTTTGTATTACTGTATATTATGGGCTCTGGGGAACACTAGCGGCGCCTGCGGCGGAACTGAGCATTACACCTCTGCGACCGATTGAAAGAACTGTTTGAGGCGGGAGTGTCGACTCCTTCTCTCTAGTCTCCTTGGATAGCACGCAGCGTGACAACAATGGCGGACAAAAAGAAATTACGATCGTGCACTTTCCTCGAAATGTAGAAACAAGCGATTGAAGTCCCCAATCTATCAAGATGTCTTCTACTTCGCACATTTATATGTTTTCGATGTAAATCGTCTCACAAAACTTATCACAATGAATATGGTAGTTTTCTACACGCTCACAGGGGAGATGCACATCAACAGCCAGAAAAGAAGACGTGAACAGCCGGGAGTCGAAAGGGCGATCGTAGCGCTGTTCATGCATGCATCTGAAACTACACTGATTCGCGATTTCCACTACCCAGTTAACTAAGCGTACCATTAGTACAGCATACCGCAAATGTGGAGTACGCCGTGCCCTACAGTACCGGTAATGTACGGGTACGGGATAGTAGCGTAGTCGTACCTCCACGGTATCGCTACCGTGGAGTTACCCCGTACTGCAATGCACGGTGGATCCACGGTGGCGATACTGTACCGGTACCGTACTAGTAAATTGGCGATACAGCGTACCGTACGGCATACTGGTAATGTACCAGTACCGTACGCACGTATGAGGTGGCAACAGTACCGGTACGGCGCACTCCACATGAGCGGTACATTTGCGGTACGTGGTTAGCTGGGTAACTAATCGCTCCCAGCGATCGAACAGAGCGCGCCCGTGGTCGGATTTGCCAAATAAAGTCGTTATCTAGAAATCGTGCCGGGAAAAAAGTGATCGATTGCATCCACAAGAACTCAAGTAGCAATAGCAATCAATAGCTAAAGAATATGCACATCGTAGAAAAAAGAAAGAAAGACTGGAAGTAACTTTAATTAAATCATTTGTTTCAATTAACTTATTCAGTTGTAGAACCAACCATCATTCGCTTTATGCGTAATAATTAATTCAGTTGGAAAATGTAGTTTATTGGCCAATATAACGATCAAATATAAAGTTCAAATAACACGTGGATTATTTGCATGAACTCCGATGTAGTTAATCCAACCCATTATATGGCCCGGGAGATATTGCTATTTTGACATGATAATTTGGTTGTTTCAACTAAACTGGTTTTGTCACTTGAATCGAATTGTATTTCAAGCGAGTAAAATTAGGTTGCTTCAAGCAAAATTGTTTCAACTAAATATACATAGTTGGTATTACCAAACGTTTTTCTGAGTGCGAATCTCGCCTGCTGTCATCGGAGCTCACGTCGTTCTCTATATACTGGATTGTTTTTTATTGGATGAAGACGATTTTCTGTTTTTGCCTGGGAAGCATAGTACCACGAGAATCGTCGATCTTGCAAGGCAAGGCGAAAAACGTACGAGCAAAAGAGAGACAGAGCAAGGATGAAAAAATCTTCGTGATCCCTTGGCAATTTAAATTGGCGGCCTGGATAGGAAAAAAGAAGAAAGAAAAAAGATTTAGCAAATCGCGAGATCACCAGATTTTACTAGGTCCACTTTTCTCATCCCCTATCTCGAGACAAAGTGAAAAATTAAATAAAAGCGAAATGTCGTGAAATTCCCTAAACGGAGAAAAAGAGAATGAAAGTGCGAGATATACGTATGGAAAGACAAAAATCTCAAGGTGTCCACGTGTACACGGATTTTCATCCTTCTTCCTATTCTTTGAGATATGCTATTATTCATTGTCGCAATGAGAAAGCCTGCTGTCCCGTATACCCGCGATTTCTACGTACTTTCGATTACCACAATTAAATAACATTACTTCAGTTTACAAAAATTAGATATTTCTTTCTTATAAACGAGTGTCTTTGTAATTGAATGTATTCATATTTTGAAGTCGAAATCGGGAATTAAATTAATGAGAATAAACACTTTTACTGAAATTTACCTCCGTGTTTGAGATCAATGGTATAACTTAAGGGACCATTCCGGTGTGATGAGCTTGAAAATTGCCGATCTTTTATTGATTAAAAAAAAATAGTTCATCAGTCCGATTTTTTTTCGTTTATTCGAATGACTTATGTTGTACATAATAATATTTTTGAATGTTCTAGTTTTACCTTTTATATGATTTTCTTGGCCACATCAAAATGATGCCTAAAAAAATAGCGCCTGGGGGATGTACGCAAATTACATAACGCAATTGGGTGGGGGGGGGGGGGGGTCAAGCTTTACTTTACGATTTTAGAACTACCAGAAATAGCAAAATTTCTGCATGTTCAAGTTTTGAATGTAAAACTCGCGCGCAAATTTACTGCGGAAAGTTAAAAGCTTTCCATACGAAATGTCAGTTAAAGGGGGAAGTCACTGTGCTGTTGAACTTATACCTTACCCACTTTACCCGAGCAAAAAAATGTTTTTTTTTTTATAATTCTTGAAAGTACATATATTCAAGAATTAGTTGGCAACATTTTTATTCACAAGTGCGAAAATTAACGGAGTTATAGTCACTTTAGTGAAAATAGGTAGCGCGACCGGGTAGTGTCCTCAGTCCCTACAGGTGTCGCATCGTTCACAATAGATGAAGTGCAGGCTCTTTTTATTTCGTGAAATATAATAGAAATGAGGAACCGTCATATTGCACACGACTAGATACTTTAATGTAAGTATCAATGTTCTAAAAAAACATAACTTTATATCAAGGAAAACGGAACGAAAACTTTGAACGCGTTTTTCTCGAAACTAGTTTTTTCGACCTTCTCCAGCAAATACTCAAAAACTTATCAACCGATTTTCAAATTTTTTTTTACATCTTTGTCATCGCAGTGACGTGTTGTACATAGCCGTTTTTTGCAATCTTGATAATTACTAGTTTTAAAGACTGCTTGAATACGAAAAGGGCCTTGAAAATATTAAAAAATGTCGAAACTATCGGCATTATGAAAAAAAAACCAAAATAAACAAACGACTACGCATAACGATAGCTACATTTGTATAGATATCGATAAATTGTTGACTTTTCAATTACAGATCGCCGTTCATAAAGATATCGATAGGACAATGATGAGAAATTTTGTTTCGTCGTCAAATCGAGATTTTTTCATAAAAATTGGTATAAAACTAGATGAGTACTTCATAAAATGAGTATAAACTCGATCCTTTCATAATTAGTTATGTCTCTGAAAAACATCGCAATTATTGACGACAAAGCACCCGTTACGTAACAGAACAGAGGGCGGGGGGGGGGGGGGATCGTCAGGCCAAGCGTTACGGACCTGTTACGTAGACCGGGGGGCTTGAAAAATCTCTTCGTTTGAAACCTTCCACCGTTTTGAAAATCAACGTTTCGAGAAAAACGCGTTTTTCCGCTCCAGGTCGCACGCAGCCGATCGAATTCATTTTTTTCTAAGAAAGGCTGTAGTGACCAGAATAATTCGAATTTCACGACGAAAATTTAACACCATGTTTATGGAAGTCCATATTTTTGGGTAATGCAAAAAAACCATTTTCAAACATTTTACACTGGAATGGTCCTTCAATAATAAAGGAAAAGCTTTAGAATTGAACATTTACGGAAAATAATTTGGCCGTATTTAATTTTCGGAAAAATATAAAAGATCCTTGCGTACTGGATATACAATGTTATTTACATAAATTATCTTTGCACTCTTCAACCTAAATCGCATATTAAATACGCAGAAAGAGAATAGAGAATTTCTGTCAGACTTGTCACGTTCACTAACAGCACTCACGTTTCCCTTTCGGTTTCCATGTCCTTTTCTCTTCTCGGATCAAATCCTCCTGTACCTCCCACCTTTCTTCCGCAATATCCATTCAAAGCAGTTGCGAAAGTTCGAATGAAAATCAACGCCACTCCAGCGTCACTGTCTGCATTTTTTCAATATCCTTGACAATTTCTAACAAAATATAGAACGCTGGAAATTATTGCACGTATACATTCTTTCTTTATTCCCAGTATAGGAAAGCATTGCTCCAAATTCACGAACGATTCAATCGGAAAAGCTTCGATGACAAAAAAAACCTATTCGAACACAAAGAATTATCACAATAGTCTTTCAGATATAAGAATTGAAAAAAATGTACATCAAATTAGAACGACAAAGAATTCCATGTTAGGTAGGAGGGGCGGACATTATTCAAATTCAAATTTCCCACTTACCTACTGTCATTGCTTCGACTCTTGGTATGCCTCGAGATGGGTAAATCGTAGGAGCCTTTCAGTCAACGTTTTTCAACGCAAGTGACGACAATTTTTCGTTGGCGCTTCAAGATAATTGTGCTTCGATGGATAACTAAGGGGCTACACATACCTGGAAGCCCGAAAAAATGGTCAAATTCCGATTTTTGCTCTGGGAAATAGTTGGTGAAAAAGAAACGCATTTCTTTAACACAAAGGTACATACAGGGTGGTCCAATTGACGTGAGCACCCCAAGTATCTCCGTTGCCTTTAGAGTGACGAAAAAAATGTCAGCAGGTAATTTGATTGGTTTCGAAGGGCTGATCCAGTGGTGAAAAATTCATTTTTGTTAAGCTCATCGTTTTTGCGTCCTCAAGGTCATCAATGGTTTTTCAAATGGGAACATGTTTTTTTGAACTAAGCCGTTGTAGCTGATATTTAGAAGATCCCAACGATCTATATCATGTCCTTGAAATGATTTTTCACCAAAATACACGTGTAAAAACGGGAAATCGTGATGGTATTAACAATTATATCCGAATGATGTAATTGAATTTTTTTTGTGCAGAAGATTTATTGTGACAGATGTTCGAAGTGATGGTCATTAACCTCGACACATTTTTTGAAGACGTCGGATGAATGATTCTCTTGACCTTCGAATAGTTTCTGGTGTGATAGCGGCGCAGGTTATACAAAGGATACAATAATGTCAATAGTCGAACATGTTTCTGATGTTTGTAAATACTGGCATTGTAACGTAGAAAAACTGTAGTAGAGTGAGGAATGTTTACCATCTACCAATATTAGAATCAGTAGACAAGTGTATCCATCCAAAGTAACATGTAATAACCGTATAGAAAATGGTATTATACAGTCAAGCAGAGAAAGTGGAAATGATTCTGATTTAGCGACGAACCGCAGCGCCCCGAGCCGAATCACCCGCGCGCATCGCTTATTCGGTCGAATTTCTGCGGCGACGCGTTTCGACTTGTCTTGGCGCGCCTCAAACTTGTATCGGCGCGCCTGAATCGACGCAGGGAAGCGAATGCATGCTCATCGAGTCTACGCGCAGTTGACAAGTTTTTCGTTTTTGTTTCGTGAGTTTTCAAAACGAACGAAGAAGTGTTGATATCTCTTGTAAAAAATATTTAGAATTGTATAATCCTGAAGATTCCCGTTATCACGACGACCAGCGTCCGATGGATACATGAGAAAAAATGGCGGGAATTATGACTAAAACCTGTAAGCTATGCAATAACATGATTATTTATTAATATGTATAAGGTGTTACAATAGTGATTCATTTATTAGGTATGATGATGAAATCCTCTCCTTACAACTTTTGTTTTCCATGGAACTGAGCCTGTATCAGACATAAAATAACTTTTGAATTTCTCTCCAATTCCGAATGCGACTGGCGATGCATTGGCCCCACGTTAAGGTAAATCTACTAATCCGTTATTTATTATATTTTCTTCCAAATCTTCTTCTGACCAATATGTCGCGCCTTTTCTCAAAAAGTTATGTAAACAACATGTTGCTGCTACTACAATGTCAACATGTTCCGGAATCAAAGAGAACTGTCTTTCGTGCATTCTAAACCTTCTTGCGAGTATATCAAAAGGATTTTCACTGACGCGACGAGCCCTACCTAGTCGATAGTTGAAAACGTTTTTTCCCTCATTATTTATGGTTTGGTTACCGGGATATGGTCTCATTAAACATCTTTGCAACGGGAAAGCCGCATTCGCAACAATCACATGGGCGATGGATTCCTCTGTACCTGGCAGGCATGCATCTCTAGGAACATTTAATTTATTTTGTGTCAGTGCTCTTTTTAAAGCAGAGTTTGCAAATATGCAGCCATCGGAATTCTTTCTAAGACCACCTATACCCAAAAGTGTAAATTTATAGTCAGCGTCAACTACTGCCAACAAAACAATAGAAAATGTTTTCTTGTAACAATAGTACTTGGAACCACTATTGGGTGGGCAATCGATTACTACACATTTTCCATCCAAAGCACCGACGCAGTTAAGAAAATTCCCTTTTTGCCAAAAAGTTTAAGCAGTTTCTTTCCATTGTCATTCCGTGGGAAGTGTGGATTGCATTTTTTCCCATATTGTCGCGCAAGTCTCGTAGATGATCGCTCTGACAGTTTTTTCTCTCATTCTAAAACTGAAAGCCAACGATCGAAAGGAGTTTCCGGTAGCCAAAAATCTGAAACAAATAAATTAATTTCAGTTTAATTTAGATGTAGATAATTGTCATTTTTTATTACATTATCTGCTGTTTTGTATTTTTTTTTGGGTTAGCCTGTTTACAGAAGAGTACCGCTTTACTGTATACATACACATAACGTTTTTGTTTTCAGCAACGGCATGTAAAAAGAAATGGAAAAACATTGGCGAACACTTTAGAAAGGCAACCAATCTCAGAAAAACCAAAAGTGGTCAAGCTGCGAAAAACTTTAAGCCAATTCGCGATTCCAAGGAGCTGAGTTTTCTTGTGCCATACATAAAAAGCGAATCTGAATCCGTAACAAATTTTCCCCCAATAATGAGTGATGATTCTTTACCACCCTCAATACCTGAATAATCATCAGTATCGGTGGCAACAACCCTGTCGACGAAGAGCGCCATCAAAAAAAAGTAAACAGAAGAGGCACCATCAAGTACGCAGTCCTTCTTTCAGTCTTACATAGAAAAAAATACTTTCATGTCTGACAAGAAGAAGAAGACCCAACAGTATTTTTTTTCAAAAACCTCGGCCAAACTGTAAAGGTGTTTCCACCTGATTTGCGAGTACGTGCGAAGAGGGCAGTGTTCACTGTTGTCAGTCAAGCAGAAGAAGAATCTATTCGAAGAAATGATACAGTTCAGTCCTCATTCCCGAATCCATCTATTTCTCTAATCAGGAATGAACATTCAGCAGCTATTGACAGAGTTCAATCAACTTTCTCGAAAACATTCTGTTCTCAAAACAATATTAAACTTCCAACAGCTAATAATGAAGTTCAGTCAACGTTCCCAAATTCGTCATTGTCTCAAAATATGAATCCAGCAGCTGTAATCATCGCTTCTCAACTCTTATGTTCTCACATACAGACCAACGTGCACACTCCTCTTTTTTACTTCTCAAGATATAATTAGTTCACCAATCTTCCTATCGACATCACAGACGTCACCGCCGCAAACTGGTATACGAAAATGCCTTAAGTTTCTATAATAGATATGAAAAATATAATAAAAAAGACGATAAAATATAATATGATTAAAAATATTGAGAATAAATATGATTACTTACTAATCTTGAGTATTTTCTTAAATTTCATCTTTAATAAAACGTAAGTATATAACTTAGATAAATGTATATATCTGAGGCAAACGGCGAGTCGTTTTTCCGGTTGAATTGGCCTCCTAAATCTTGTTATTTGTTTCTTCGTTCCAAGTATGTCTAGTAATTCTTGAAATGGTAGGGTCCTTTTTTTATATCAGGAAACAAATTGTGAAACTCGTCATAGATATTCCTTATAATGTTTATATCGTGTATCCAGTATTTGGGCGCCCGTCGATTTTTTTTCTCTCTCGCTTCTCTTCTTCATCGAAAAGAATTTGAAATAAAAATATTTCTTCATTCGAGCTGTCCATCACGTACGAGCACGACCTAATGACGATTTGCGGTGACTGATCGTTCGCCTCGATTCGTCTTTGATGAACGCGCACTACATGAGATTCCATTCGGCGCGCCTCGATTCAATGCGTTTCGGCTGTAGTCGACGCCTAGCTTAAATCGGAAGGATTTAGAAAAGCTCGAACGAGCTTGTTCTTCTAATTTATTTGCATAAGTATATTTTGCTTCAGTTGATCGTTCGTCATAAAAAACAATTCAATGAATCTATTGAATTATTTTGATGACTTTTATTCACTTTTATATTTTGTGATGAATATATTATGGTTTAAACTTGCAAGTATTCGGAGCTCTTTCCAGTGTTACAAAAATTGACGAGTTTCTTAACGGGCTACATCGACCAAGGCGGGTAAACAAATTTCCAAAAAAAATGTATTCGATCGTATCACCTTTTAGCTATACTCCCTGAATTTTTCATTAAAATATTCCTAAAATTGAATGAGCTACAGCTTTTAACAGTCGGCCGGACGAGCAGTAGCAGCACCATCCCGTGCAGAATTGTGACCGGGCATTCCCTACTTTGTGTTTGGCCCTGGCCAGACTTGCCTTGGCTGATTTACCTGACCGGGCCCTCCCATGGAACAAACCGGGAAGATCGCTGAATCGTTTTTACGGCATTCCCTCTATGTTTGGAAATTACAATCTTCTGGCCGGGATACATTGCGAGCAAGTACATATTCACCTAATGTCTACACGGCCAGAGCATTCACATGTTTTGAAAAGTGAAGCCTGTCTTCAAGAACTGTGTAAAGTTACTTTGCTGTTCACCTCATCAAAGATATTTATAATTTATTAGGATTAAACTAATACATGTGTTGTAATTCTATTCACCATTAAAAACATTAATTTCTTCAATAATAATCGATGAGGATAAGAATGCTCATCATAAATGCCGGGATTACAATATCTAATGATTCGAGCGTAACAAATAGCCAAATTATTTAATGAGGCAAAAAAGTCAAGCAGGTGATTCGTGGTTTCTTAACGCCTTGTCGCCACGTTAGGAAATATCAATGTTCTGGCAGTGAAGACATAACCTGAATATTTTTTCTCCAACAATCCGCCCGGTGGCGACAAGCGAAGCGCTTCACGTAAGCAAGGTATCCTCGTACGAGGATAAAAAAATCGCCCTATGCGTTGTACCACGTACATAAGTGCGCTGCTTACAGCATGCCCTTACGTTTGTGATTTTGAAATATTTGGGAAATAACCCTTTGCACTCGAGGCCTTTTTCGCTCGGATAGTGAATGATGGGTGATGATGATTGCACTCGAGAGTCATCATCACCCAGAGGTGACTCTCGAGTGCAAAGGGATAATATGAGTATCGGTATACTACCTAATACTATCTATTTTACTCGGGTAAATCGTCAAAGGCCCTTTTAGTACCAATCGTTGTCCTGTTCAGTTCCTAATTAATGCCCAATCAGTTCCCGGAAAAGGGAATGGTTGATCAGGACCTGACTTAGGGGCTTAGGCACACGGCGTATTTTCTACCCGCAGACGACGCGATACAAACGCGATAGACACTTGAAACACACGCTTTTTGGACTGAAAAACGCGCCGTAAACGCGCATTCGTGAAACGCGCGTCGTCTGCGCGTAGAAAATACGCCGTGTGCATAGGCCCCAACTTTGGAAACAATCCATCAAGTGGTTCTCGCGATATCATGTCCACCGACTTTGAAAACAGTGTTTCGAGAAAAACGCGTTCAAAGTTTGAAATATCCCGTGTAGAAATTTGAGTCGGGAAAAAATCTTGCCCCTGATCTGTCTTTCCTAAATATCAGGCCATGGTCAGGCCGCCCAGCGTTGATTGGGTTCGCCATGTAACGGGTCTTAGGGCCTATACACACGGCGTATTTTCTACGCGTCGACAACGCGCGCGTTTACGGCACGTTTTTCAGTCCAAAAAGCGTGTGGATCAAGTGTGTATCGCGTTTTTATCGCGTCGTCTGCGCGTAGAAAGTACGTCCTGTTCATCGACCCTTACCGGAGATACGATGCGAAACATTTACAGGTCATTGATGATCTCACTTTTTTAATTTTATTATTTTGTATGCTCGCGTTTCAATTCTTTGCCACGTTGTGAAAAAAAAACTACTTAAACAATCGACTATCGTAAACGACTCATATTTATTGTCAACTTGAATAACCCGTTTGGTTTTTAGATTTCGAATGGATCGTTTAAACTGGAGAGTGTCCAGCGCCAAATGTCGCGAAAAAAATTTCATCATCTGCCGGCGGCCATGTCTTTGTTGTTTTTGTGTATTTTTTGGTGATCTTTTGTAACTGTTCTCAATATATGTACCTTTGGGTTTAAAGAAAAGCATTTCTTTTTCACCACCCGTTGTCCAAAATAAAAAATTCACAAGTTGGGCATTTTTTTCGGGCCACTAGGTAGATGTAGCTCCTTAAGCAAATACGTTTCTGTTGGGACAGCGAATTAGATTTATGATGGTTGTGAACTAAGAGAGGTCGCGCGCCGTTTCGGTGCTCCACCGTCACTCTCACGCTCGCGCTTTTTCTTTCTTTCTCATATCCTTTCACGCGCGTGCCCCGCCATGTGCTCTCGCGCGTGGACTATCGCGACTCTCGCTGGCTCAGTCGTCGCGGCGCGCTCATAGCGTGCACGTCGGACACTGCAGTTTATTGTTCGTGCTTGCGCTCCCGTCGCGTGATCCCGAATCGAAAGTAACGAAAAAAACATCGATTTACAAAAAGTTCACTAAAACCGCAAAAATTCAATTCACCAAAAATCGTGCCCCCTTGGATTCGGGAAAAAACGTATCGACACGCTGAATATTCGAAGAAAAAAAACTGCATCATTACGCAATGAATATTCGAAGCAACGAATAATTGAGTTCGTCACGGATACTTCGCCGATATGTTGCGCCTTGCGTCTCGCCGTCACGATCTCTCGGAGCTCAAAGACTATTTTTGAAAAATTATTAAACACGGCTAACCGAATGATAGATCGAATCAAATATTGAAGGAGCATGATTTGAACTACATTGCCAAGCGTCGATAAATATTTTCAAAGCCCCTCAGCATTCTCCGACCGTTCGTTATTGTGATTATGATCATTATCGAAATTGTGAAGCATACGTATGGGTGGCGATAAATTGACTCGCAAGTTCCGGATCTCGTTTTGAAGGCCAAGTTGATTAAACGACACGAACGATTCCACCAATAAAAATTGACCAATTCCCCCCGCCCCCATTGATTGAAACGTCATTTACCTCGAAGGAGTACAAAAAATTCATCCCGACTACGAGATAAATTATATAGATATATAATATATATACGCAATTGAAGAAGAACCTGTTGTCCTTCTGCGTGATTGGAGCGTCCAATACGCGTATAAATTCGTTACGCTCGAGTAGGACGCAAAATAAATAAATAAATAATTGTCGCGCTAGGTATGTTATCAGGGGACAATAGGTAATTACGGTTTGAAGGATTCCTTCGCTCTTTCACTTCGAATACACTTACTCCAGCGTTACATTTCTATCTTCCTCTTCTCTTCCTTTCCAAACATTATCACAATCCAACCAGTTTTTCGTGCGATCCAGTGGACTAATGGGATACTAAATATCCCATAATAATAATGATAGCAATAATAACACGGAAAAAAATAAGAATCCGGGAAAATAATAATTTGTAACTTTCTGATTTATCCGTAAATATATGAATAAATAAATAAGTGAATTATATATATATATATATATATATATATATATATATATATATTCAGTAGATCTATATACACACAGGGGTGCGCACATACGGACCCCCACCCGCGTCCCCTCATATACACATAAATATTTTTTTAAATCGTTCCTCATCCTTGGAAAGGGATTTAATTCGGTGAGGGCGAGAAACCAAAAATACGAGGATGCATCACACAGCACCTTGGTATTTGCCGTGGGGCTTGAAGCTCGTTCCACTACCGTTACCTCCTGGACATCCAGCCTCTGGTATACCGAATCCCGCGGGATTGCATCTCCTTACACCGTTACCCGGTATCTACGCTCCAGAACCTCGTAAGGTACGCTACTTTCACTTCCATCACATATTATTATTATTGTTGTTGTTGTTGTTATAATTAGTGAGATTTTCCTAACCGATGCTAATAATAATAATAATAATAATAATAATAATAATAATAATAATGATAATAGGAATTCACAATTGTTTTATTTTATGTCTGTGAAGTTTATCTGGCAAAATGAACTCCTGTTAATTTAAAAGTAAATGTTAACCGTGCATTAAATGCCCTAACATGTTTTTATTTTTATTTTTAATAATAGACTTTATTGCTCCGGGCAACGCACTTCCTCAGTTTGCACTGGGAAACATTCACCTACCCCCGGGTCTTAACCTAGACCGGAACAATAACGCTGGGCGGCACTCGAGGGTTCCGACATCACCTCGGCCGCCGCCCAGTCAAAAAGTCGCGCGAGAATTCCAATATATCGCTCTGCGATAGCCACTCCCTCAAGCCAGAGGGTTAGCGGCTACCGCAGTCCACAATCGTGTTGCCTGAGTAAACGGAGGGACCCAAGTATGACCGCCTTCTGCATCCGACCCGCTAGCAACCGGACACTGGGCTTGCAAACCGGTATGCCAGCGAAGCCTGATACAAAAGACTCCTTCATCCCCCCTAGCGCGCCGATGATGAGGACAACGAGAGTTACCCTGAATCCTCGGTGCAAACGACGTAGCTCGGCCAGGAGAGGCTGATACTTGAGCCGTTTCTCCTCTTCCTTTCGCGACACGTTCACTTCGGCCGGGGCCGAGAACTCAATGACGTATATCGTCTTGTCGTCGAAATCGAAGAGGACAACATCAGGCTTAGTCGCTTGTAGCGGCCCGATGGTCGCGAATGAGAAGTTCCAATAAATCTTGCACCTCTCGCCCACGACAACGGACTCAATATCTCCTGGTAAATAAGGCGGCACGGGCTCCCGGTCTATCCCATAAGAGTGCCGTAGATGGTAGTACAACACTCTCAGGGCCGCGTTATGGCGATGGATATAGCCGGAGACTGCATATACTGGGCAAGCCGACAGTAGATGCATTAGTGTCTCCGGCGATTGTTTGCATGCACGACACAAAGTGGTCGGCAGAGGCTGACCCAAAACGCGGCTGCGATAGACCAGGGTGTTAATGACTCCGTCTTGGCAGGCGCAGATAAACCCTTCGGTCTCGGACATCAGTCCAGCTGACCGCAAGAAGGAAAAGGTCACCTGGGTGGACAGCCCCTGTTCCTCGATGTGGTGAAAAAACACACCGTGCATGGGTCTGTCCACGTGCTGCCGAGTCAGGACAGTCTGCTCGGCAGCCCTGATTGCCCGCCGACGTCGGGACTTGGGCAACCGAGCGACGGAGTCTATTGGCAAGGCGCCACGCCGGCGCCGGCGGAACTCCAAGCCGAATGTCTCTGCCGCACGATCTGCCGCCTTATAAAGAAAAGCACCCGCCCCATGAAGCTCATGCTGGTGCACAATTTCCAGGAGCGGGTCCGAGATTGTTATCACATCGCTTGCTATTCCGAGGACCATGCGGTCATGAAGACACTCCAATCCCAAGAGCTCACGCCCGCCGATCTGACGCAGCATATAAAGGCGCGGGGTGGAAGATCGAGGGTGCAGACTCCGTTGGATGTTCATTATTTTGCGTGTGCTGATGTCCAGCTGTTTAAGCTCGTCTCTACGCCATTTGACGACGCCAAATGAGTAGAGCAGGACCGGGACAGCGAGCATATTGGTGGCAGTGATCTTATTTTTCTCAGACAGATCTGATTTCCAGATCCGTCTGAGACGCCGCCTATACTCGCTGCGGAGGGCCCCCTTGACACCCTCAGCGTATTGAAGAGAGCGCTGATCGATGCCAAGGTACCGATAAGACCCCCCGGCGTCCAGGTGTTTGAAGACGCTCCCGTCCACCAGCCGAACATCAGCCGCGACACCCTCTGCTCTCGATCTCCTGAGATGAAGAACAGCGCATTTGTCCAATCCGAAGTCCATTCCCGCCGCCCACGTGTACGTCGCTACGATGTTCAAGAGGAGCTTAAGCCCCGCCTCCCCGGGAGCGTATAGCTTGAGGTCATCCATATAAAATAAATGGGTGATCCCTCGCCCACGCTCCCCGGGGGGCCCCGCTTCGTACCCGCGTGCAGCCCGCAAGGCGATTGATAAGGGTAATAGCGAGATGCAAAACAGGAGGGGGCTGATAGAATCTCCCTGGATAATCCCCCTCCTATACCCCGCCACTCCGGTCGACACGTTGCCTTCACTAGTCTTAACTGTGAAGCGTGTCTTCCAGAGCGGCATGAGCTGCTTAATGCATCTCACTATGTAAGGACTCACCGAAAGGCGCTCGAGTAGGTGTATAATCAGTTTGTGACTGACAGTGTCGAACGCCTTACGGTAGTCTATCCAAGCGACCGAGAGGTTACGCTTGTGCTGGACCGCGTCTTGCGTAATGCAACGGTCCACCAGCAGGTTCTCCTTACAACCTCCCAGTCCCCTCTCGGATCCCCTTTGTTCGTATATCTCCCGCCATGCAGGCTCGATCTCGCGCAGAACACGCTCATAAAGAATCTTTGTGAAGATCTTACAGAGCGCATTCAGACACGTTATCGGGCGGTAGTTCTCCGGATGAGACAAATCCCCTTTTTTGGGGAGTAGCACTGTCCTTCCCTCTGTCAGTCACGCAGGGATGGGCACCGTCCCATCGATGAACGACGAGAAGATGCGGGCCAGATGGGTATGGGTGCACGTGAATTTCTTCCACCAGAAGATGTTAATCCCATCTGGTCCGGGAGCGGCGTGGTTCCTCATGCTACTCACCGCCTTCTCCACCTCACCCCGCGTGACTGGAAGACAGTCGCCACGCTGACTCGGCTGTTGCCGGCAAAACGCGTCGAACCGCCCCAGAGCTGGAGTGCTTTCATCAAAATGACCCTCCCTGCTATACAGTTCTCCCCAAAACCGCTCCACCTGAACAGCTGTTGGCGCTGTGTCGGGGGCAGGCGTAGGTGGTTGGAACCAGCGGCCTGGGTCAGAACGGAAGAGGGCGTTGTCTAACGCCCGACCCAGCCGCCTCTCTAGGGATTGCTTCGCAACCCCCAGGTTCCGCACCTTCTCCACGTAGCTTTCCTTCACAATAAGAAGGATAGCTTTGTTTTATGTGTGGTGACGGCATTTCAGTTCCGAGCTGATTTTTCGGATTTTAGGGGTAAACGCCCTCCCCGCCGTAATGAAGTCTAACACACATTGAACACGGGATGCCTGCTTCCGCGCTTCATTGATCTTATTCTGGAGCTGTGCAACGCGCCGCCGAGTCTTAACCACGAACGCCGCCTTATCATTGCGTGTCCGAGGTTTCGCCTCAACAGCCGCGTGATACACAGCCCAGTTCAAGCTGAGGAGATCAGCAGTCTCAGGGATTGCTGCCGCAAGGGACTCATTTGCCGCTCTAGGCAACCAGGCTGAAGAGAAAATTTCCCAGTGATTCTCTCCCTCCTTGTTTCCTAGTCCTCTGTCGAATCGACGCGCCAACGGGGGGGATCCGACTGCCGGGGGGACCGATCTTGAGGCCGTCCGGCAGAGCTCCGCACTGAACGCGCGGAAGAGCGCCTGCCGGACAGCTCTGGTGGTAGTAACAAGAGATCGTAGCCTTGTCGTCGCAAACGGGCGGCCTGGCCTCGCAGATGTTGTTGCGAGAGGTATGCAAGCTCTGGGTGCACTTGGCTCCACAGGGCCTGCAACCTCGCCATGTAGCCCCTTCGCGACGGCAGGCTATCCCTCCAGCAGCGGATGAGGTCCTCCTTGAGTTCCTCCGTCCATTCTAGGCGCCGATTTCGAGCCGTAGTCGTTGCCGTGGATCCTATCCCGGTGCCCCTCCCAACTGATCCTTGGTCCCCATCCGAGAGGGACCGGTTGTGGGGGGCCTGACTAGGTGGTGTTCGAACCTAGTTTTCGGCGTTCCAGGTGGTTGGCCTGGCACGTCGGTGGCTATTGCGAGGGAGTTGTGCTCCCCCAGACGATGGGCACGCCAGCTTCCCTACGCCAAAGGCTTCCCTACGCCAAAAGCTTATTATTATTATTATTATTATTATTTTTTTTTTTTTTTAATATTAGACTTTATTGCTCCGGGCAACACACTTCCTCAGTTTGCACTGGGAAACATTCACCTACCCCCGGGGGTTAGGCTCGGTCTTAATCTAGACCGGAACAATAACGCTGGGCGACACTCGAGGGTTCCGACACCACCTCGACTGCCGCCCAGTCAAAAAAACGCGCGAAAAGTCCAATTAATCGCTCTGCGATAGCCGCTCCCTCAAGCCAGAGGGTTAGCGGCTACCGCAGTCCACAATCGTGTTGCCGGAGTAAACGGAGGGACCCAAGTATGACTGCCTTCTGCATCCGACCTGCTAGCAACCGGACACCGGGTTTGCAAACCGGTATGCCAGCGAGGCCCGATACAAAAGACTCCTTCATCCCCCCTAGCGCGCCGATGATGAGGACAACGAGAGTTACCCTGAATCCTCGGTGCAAACGACGTAGCTCGGCCAGGAGAGGCTGATACTTGAGCCGTTTCTCCTCTTCCTTTCGCGACACGTTCACTTCGGCCGGAGCCGAGAACTCAATGACGTATATCGTCTTGTCGTCGAAATCGAAGAGGACAACATCAGGCTTAGTCGCTTGTAGCGGCCCGATGGTCGCGAATGAGAAGTTCCAATAAATCTTGCACCTCTCGCCCACGACAACGGACTCAATATCTCCTGGTAAATAAGGCGGCACGGGCTCCCGGTCTATCCCATAAGAGTGCCGTAGATGGTAGTACAACACTCTTAGGGCCGCGTTATGGCGATGGATTATTATTATTATTATTATTATTATTATTATTATTATTATTATTATTACTGAGACTTTTCTAACCGATGCTAGTAATAGTAATAATAGAAATTTCATTTCATCTATCGTAAAGTTTATCTGGCAAAATAACTCTAAGAAGTAAAGGTTTACCGTACATTCAATTCCTCCAGGTATCGGTGAAAAGGTCGATCACATCGTTTTGGTATTATAACCCTTATCATGACATTGAAGTTTGCATCGTTGGAATGCAACAATATATATTTTTCATTCATTCTTTTACTTCTTCATTTTCATCATTAACCACGGTCTTCTTTGCTAATTGAGGTCGTACATCTTTTACAGTATACGTAAAAACGTCCGAGTAATTAAAAACGAATTTATTTTCATTCCATTCCAACGATGAAAACTTCAACGTCATCTCTCATCGGGGGGACCTATGCTCGCCCGTGCGTTAAGGCGGATATACATTTAGACGGAACACAATTAAGCAATTTTGAGGGATTTTTTAAACTAAAAAATAACTATTCTACCATTATCAAAATGCAGGTATCCTTTAATAGTATATTTGATTATACAAAACATTTTTTTTTTAATTAACTCATTATGAAAATGGCCGAACTGAGGCAGAGTGCTTCAGCAAGATTGTCGCGGGAGTTGCGAATCGGTGTGCAGTCTGACTTCCTGTAGACTTTGATATGCAAACAAAATTTCAAAACGTTTTTTGTTAGAACGTATATAGTTTTTATTTGACAGTAATTAAATTAAAGAAAATGCAAATTCATGACAATGTCACTTATTTACAAAAAAAAATCAGAAATCCACGCGAAATGTCTGTAAAATTGAAATAAAAAAGTAGTTTTTTTTTCTAATGTTTCAAAGACAATTGTCGTTACGTAGAATGTATGTAATAATTATCAATATTTTTACCAAGTTTCAACTCAATCGGCTTAATAGTTTTTGAGGAATCCTCCCCGCCAATTTTAAAAATGCTGTTCTGAGAAAAACGCGTTTAAAGTTCATATAGAATTTGAATTAAATGGCACTAGGTGCTTGTCGTAACTAATTACTTAAGTAATGTCTTACAAAGTATAATACAATTATCAATTACAGTGGTAATTATATTTGTTAGTTGTTAATTTAATTACTTTTTGCCCAGCTCTGCCTACCCCTCTGCTCTCTTGCCTGCAGCGCGCGCTCCGAATCCGAGCGGTGAGGCACATCATTGACGTGCTCTACCGTTAGAAGTTTTTCGAATTTCGCTTTGTAACTTTGGGACAATATTCTACATAAATAGTCCTATCGTTAAAAAAAATCGATTTTGTGATCGGTGTAAATGTACATCCCTTAACGAAACTTCGGAAATGCAGGCTTGTTACCTTTCGTTCAGAGCAGAAATGATTTTCATTCAAATTTATCATCATAATAAAATTCATTTGGAATTATCGCGTTATCGAGATTGCCGTAATTTTCCGCTTTCCGGGAAGGCAAATGCGACAAGAAAATTTGTTCGTTTTTTTCACGCACTCATATTGCACGATCTTTTTACAGTCTAACATGTTAGTGCATCGCGAAAAGAGGGGGGGGGGGGGGTCAGACGAGAAAAGAAAACAGAATAATAACTTGTCCTTGTAACACACGACTATCCATTGTATGGAGTAACATAAATTGTATTCGCCTGTAGAAACTGCTCCTCGTGGTATTTTCCTCTCAAATGGTCGTATCGCCTTTATGTGTCCTTTTCTATTTGAGTTCATTTCGCCAACCCGAAAAACCGGTATACTCGCCTGCAAACAAATGTGACCAATAACTTCTTTTAAAAACCTTGCCACTCGAAATTATATTCACCGCGTGCCAAAAGACCAACACTTGTTGGCTGTAGTTTAATTTGGCTTCATTTTTTCGACGGTGCAACACGCATTTATATAGTTTTTATTCCATACACCGCAAAAATGAAATAAAATAAAAGTAGGACCTATTTAAATGGAATAGGTTTTTTCCTTGTTTCACGGCTTTCTACGATACTATTTGTTTCAAATATTGTTTTTAAATTTGCTTCTGCCATTCATTACAAATGTGAAATATATACAAATCAAGCAAATGAAGATTCGATTCGAATAAATCTTTATTTGCTTACAATATATATTGCAAATCCAAGTGTACTATAAGCATAGAATATTTCCTACGTCCAAAGTAAAATGGAATACTAAACTTCAAGTTCTACCACAATGATTTCGTATCATAATTCGTCCTTCCCTGACCTTCTGAAATGGTTTGTTTTCAAATAAAATATTTCGCGTGCACATTTAATTGAACCTACAACCACCTACCGACAGCTACGCACGCTGCCCCTACGCTACCGAGTGTTTTTTGGATCTTAGACGCAGATATCACATAAGAGACTAAATGAATTCCTATAATTATTTGTCGTATCACATAAAGTATATAAATTAGTTAATATCATTGTGATAATTAGATAGTTTTATCGAATATCATGCTATAGAGTTTCCAAATATAACCTATATATATATAATTCCTCTCTCTCTCCCTCTTCACCTACGATGTGTGTGTTGCAATAAAGACAGACCGTTAATGCAATCAAATAGAAAAATGTTTGACTCTACAAAAGTTCTATTTAATTAAAATTATAAAAAAATAACAGATACATTTTGTGGATTCAACTATGGTTTTTTTTTAACAGACGAAACCGAATCACAAATTTATTAGGAATAAATGAAATATTTAGTCATTAGACGATATTAAATAGATCTTGATTTTAATAAATAAATATATTTGAAATAAATAATTGCAATAATGGCAAGCAATAGGGAAAATTTTATTTCATGAAAAATCTAGCTAATTATAAAAAATCAAATATCCGCATCTAGTTAATATCAACAGAATTTTTCTTTCAATGTAGAAAAATTATACCTTGACATTTGTCCGTCGATTCTTACTGACGAATACATCTATAAAATTACATTGTTGCGAACCATTAATTTATTATCCATGAATGTGATGCTATATTGATGTTCGAAATTATGCGCGGTTGCCAGCGCCGCATTGACGAGCATCGAAATCTCCGCCATTGCTCGTTGGGAATCGCACCGACCTTCTACGATTCATATCTTTTTACGTCGTTATTCAATAATAATATTGATAGTATCGATCTACCGATGTCATTATCATTGTCAAAGAATGGTGATATTGTACGATATCATTATTATCATTACTCATGTTCGAATACCGAATGAGAATGCGTCATCGTACGAATATTTCTTTGACGAACGAAGATGAAATCTTATGGCTTGATGACCTTCGCCACGAGATGCATATTCCAGGCGCATGTAAATGTTAAGGAAGTCAGGAAAAAGCCGCTATAATCCTTCGAAACGGCAGAGAAAAGTGCAAACCATTTATTCTCGAGGTAACGAATGCCTCATTTGATTGATGATGATAATAATCATAATTGGTGTAGATATTATTATTATTATTCGGTTTTTCACTTTATTCGAATAATTTTCGACCCATCGTAACCACAGTATCATTCATTTATTTTTAAGATTCTGTATTTTTCGAAGGCCGATGTAAAGGTAGTCAGATAATTAGTACACCCAGATACGATTGACGAGTGGTGCTCATACGCGCGTATTAAGACGGAATGACACCTCATCGCGTTCGGTATGGTAGAACAATTATAGATTCCCAAAAATCTCTGAAACGGCTCTTCAGATCCCGTCGAAACTTTGCCAAACGACGTCAAATAGATAGACGAACAGTTGTCTGGCCCTCAAATTTTCCGAATTTGAGAAAAAAAATGTAGATTGGCTTATGATAAGTGAATCTACTTTTTTTCCCTCAAATTCAGAAAATTTGAGGGGCAGACAGCTGTTCGTCTATCTATTTGACGTCGTTTGGCAAAGTTTCGACGGGATCTGAACAGCCGTTTCAGAGATTTTTGGGAATCTATAATTGTTCTACCATACCGACCGCGATGAGGTGTCATTCCGTCTTAAGGACAGGTTGCCGTTCACCCGAGTAGAAATTGTTGTAGCCTGTCTGAGTTACGACCTAGTACCTCTGAGGCTCTGGACCTAGGACCTAGGACCTCTGAGGCTCACCTAGGACCTCTGAGGCTCGCCCAATTGAGCTCATACGAACTGACCAATGGTTGGCTCGCTATGAGCTAGTAATATTGTGAATGTTTTGTTATCCAGCTCTTGTCTAGTCACTGCCCAGCTGATCTTGGTCACAAATGACAAAGTGAGGTTATGTGACTACGTATAGTTCCATCGAGCGTATGGCTTATGGCTGACTAGCTAACTTGAGTTTTAGACGGCTTTGCAAAAGAAAACAATTCTCAAGTGGGCATGACGCCATGACCTAGCCAACACTAGCTAACTGTGGCTATGCGCCCCTTGGCTAGTCACTGCCCAGCCGAGCTTGGTCACGAATGATAAAGTGTGGTTATGTAACTACGTGTAGTTCTATCGAGCGATTGGCTCATGGCTGGCTAAGCAACTTGAGTTACAGATGGCGTTGCGAATGCAAGCATTTTCATGGCGAGATACCTACTTGCAAGTGGGTATCTCGCCCTGACCTAGCCAGCTATGCGGCTGTGCACCCCTTGGCTAGTCACTGCCCAGCCGATCTTAGTCACAAATGACAAAGTGTGGTTATGTGAATACGTGTAGTTCCATCGAGCGACTGGCTTATGGTTGGTTAAGCAATTTGAGTTACAGATAACGTTGCAAATGAATCAAATCCTCAAGTCGGTATATCGCGATGACCTAGCTAACACTTCCCAACTGCGGCCGCACTAGCCGGAATAAATGACTGGACAAATACAATTTAAGGTTATGTAATTCTATGCGATTATCGCTCTCAATGCGAACGCAATTGAGTCATTGATCCGATAATGTTATTTACATTTGTTAATCCACCCATTTTTCAATAATCTGATATTGTGTAGTGTAATATACGTAGACGATAAGAAAATTCAAAAATTAAACAAGTAGAATTGGCTCAGTGGACGTCACAACTCATCACCCAGAGGTCCCGGGATCGAAACCACGTTATGGCACAAGCGTTTGTCTGAGATAATTTAAAATTGAACCATTAATATATTTACAGCGCAAATATCATAACCCTAATTAATGAACAACGAAGAATATCGTAAAAGGGTCCAATGATGTAAATAATGTGCAAAAAAAATCACGAAAATATAAATATATAGCCGCAAATATTTTTTATCTAATCGCCACCTAATTTTTTGTTCCCAGTCGCTAGCTGAAAAAACTAGTTCATGGCTAGGTCAGAAATATAATACAGCCGTGGGATATTTCTTTCTATCTAGTCACCATCTAATTTTTTGTATTCAGTCACTAGAAGGCCAAAGCGTTACAAGGCTGGGTAGTCAATCGCTAAGACGGCTAGCTAATAGCGATTCGAAACATTACTTTACTAGCTAATGGCTAGGTGGTGATGGGTTACGCTTTCCACTCGGGTCATGGAGATGAAACATTCGATTTTCTTTTTACATAATTTGCATCCCTGAAGTGCCCTACGTGGGTTTTTTTTTCGTTTGGATTGTCAAAAACAAATATTAAATACGATTTTTTATAACATTAAACTTTAAATGCGTTTTTCTGGAAACAACATTTTTCAGCGCGCTCGGCCCCGTGAAAAACGACCCAACCGACCCAACTTCGAGCCAGGGTCACGCCAATCACATTCTACCATTGGCCGATGAACGGCAGCATTACCGGCTTAGTGTTGCGCCACGGTAGCAGTGATCTCTTCGGCCCAACGCTGGCATGTATGGTTGGCCAATAGTAGGCTTACCGGAAATCCTAACAGTTGGCCGGTCATTGGCCCAACATTGGGCTAAAGAGATCACGATCATTGGCTGACGGTTGGCGTGATCACCGGCCCATAGTAGGGCTAAGGTCGGCTTCATATTGTTGGCGCAGTATTCGGGTTAGTGTTGGCCCAGTGTAGGGCTGTCAAAACAACCCAATGCTTAGCCAACAATTCATCAGATTCACAAGTTTCTGTGCTCGATGATTGCTCATCGAAAGAACTATTACATTCACTAACATCGTTATGTACAATCACTTGTTCGTGGAATGTTTCCAAATTTGTTTCACTATCTACTTGTCTTTTTGTTTCGTTGCCTCTGACTCTAACCTGCTGTAAAGAGTCTTCTAATTTTTGTCGTCGTTTTAACACTCGACGTTTCTTAATACTATCACAATAACTCGGCATTTTTTAATACACCACAAAACTTTAGTATAAATCAATTTTATTTTTAATAAAGTGAATTTCAGATGACAGTAATTATGAGTTTTTATTATCACAGGACGTAGAAAATTGCATGCAGCGACAATAAAAAAAAATATATAATAATAACATACGTAAAAAAGCATTTTTGTATATATGTATGGACTATACCGTTCAAAGCCAGTGGTGGGCCAGGATTGGCAGTTCATCAGTTTGCCATGCTAAAAATAAGCATTGGCAAAACCACGATCAAACGATTGGCTCAGACTCAGGGCCTGTGCTCGCCCCGACAATTGGCCGACGGTCATTAATTAGTACTGGCCCAGCGTTGGCTCTTCGATGGTGTGCCGAGCTTCAATTCGAGACTGGCAAACCCATGATCAACCGATTGGCCCATGTTCGGGGCCAACACTGGGACCCGATAGTTGGCTGACAGTTGGTAATCGATATTTGGCCCAAATTTGGGTGTTCGTTGGTTTGCCATGCTTCAAATGAGCACTGGCAGAATCATGGCCAAATCATTGGCCTGTATAAAGGACCAACACTGGGTATTAGTGGTTGGTGCTGAATATCGTACCAATTGTCGGCCGCATCTTAAGCGCCGGCCAATTTTTCACGGGGCTCTCTACAGCTTCAACGGATGAACCGATTCACATGAATCTCTGCGCGATTGAAAGGAAATTCAATTTGCAGGGCTATGAGGAAACGATTGTGTCAAAAAATGATTTAGAAAAAAAATTTCGACCGTTAAAGCTAAAAAAAACGGGCAAAAAATAGGGTTTTTTTTTTGGGCTGCCGTTTTGTTATCTAGAGGTTTTTCAGAAAACACAAAAACTTTGGTTCATGCATTTTCATGCCTCTCGACGGTAACCTGCCTTTAGTGTACGTGTATATTCATATCTGTGTATATATGAGCATCGTTCCTCACGTTTTCATCGGGAGTTCCATAAATCGCACAAGAACTATCGCAAAATCTTCATATAACTGCGTGCTATACGTACACCGGGGCGCATATCGCGAAATGTTATCGAATTATCTCTATCCACCCCCTTACTTCGTTACAACGTCCCAAGTATAATCGACATGCAAACACTCTAATGTCCGTTTACTTTCTATTTATAGATTTATAGACATAAATATATCGCTCACCCTCCAAAAAATTGATTTAACACAGATATAATTTTCATTGCAATTGGCTACATATTATTTGTAACCCTCAAAAAGGTTAATAGATTTTACAATAAATAAAGTCATTACAGGCTAATTCAGATCAATATTGACGTGACAGTGGCCTCACGAATGTAAAAGAAAAAAATAAAATGCGTTTTTCTCAAAACAGCATTTTTGTGTTCTGACAGTTTTTTAATGAATGAGCGAGATGTAGCATACACTTGAGAACGTCATGCTATTAGCCTATTCCGCACCCCGATCGCCATGAAACATTTCTTTTTTTTTTACTTCGATTTGTAATCGAAAAGAAAAATATGAACTAATAAAGCTGATCACTAATTAATATCGTTTATCTGATACAACAAATAATTATAGGAATTGATGTGGTCTCTTATGCCACCGAAATGCTACAAACACACGGTAGCGTAGCACAGTGGGGCAGAATCCCAAAAAGCTGGCCAAAAGTCAAATTTTTGAGTTGTATATATTCGTCTATATATGTTCAGATCTTGTTTACTGATAGTCCTAGGACGAAATTCCGGACCGGGCAGGTTTATACCTGCTCTAGGGTCGCCTCGACATCAGTCGACATTCAGCCGCCGTTCGGTACGCATTAAACAAGCGTACGCGTCGAAAAATTCTTGCCTGTTTCGAAGTGCTGTGAAACGGACGAAACTGTCTCAATTTTAATTCTGTAAAATGGAAAAACTTTCTGAAGCTATGCAGAAAATATAATTATGCACAGTTATTGCTTATTTTATGTTTGAAATATCTAAATTTTGCAACAAGTAAACATAAAAAATTATACATTTTTTTTCGAAAATCGATTTTCTAAAGTAGTTTTAAAAATGTCTTCGCGAGTCTCGACCTTGTTTCAACAAGAAACTGATAGTGTACAGTACTAAATATAATATACTAAAAAACTGGCTGCTCAGGAGTGCTCAACGAATAGTTAGACTAATTTTTAGGGAGAAATACGTGGCGCGACATTAACGGACGTGTGAATGTAATCCATTGATTATTACGTTACAGCGCGTTGGTATATTTTCTGTCTATTAACATAGATTAATATTTATTTATCAATTCCATTTGTAGTATGTTCATTTATTGATTAATATTCATAGATCATTTAAATTTTAATACAGTAATTTATTATTCTAAATGTACGCTTTACGAAAATCTCAACATTTTATAAAATATTCCTGCAAGAACTCTCAGTAGCTAGAACTGTGTTTCCCCCATGTTTGTACGGCGTATCGGTTTTCGGCAGTAAAGGTGTATTAGTGTATACGTACATAGTGTATACGTAGTGTAGACGGCGATTCGGCAAGGACTGACGAGGGGCTCCTAGAGCAGCCACGTATGAAAGAAAGGAGCCCGCCTGCTGTTCAGGCTTTATTATACCTGTTGTATACTGACACAGAGGTGATTCTCGTAAAGACAGATTTCATGTAATTTCGGTTTTTTTTTCGTGCAGAATGTATGTAAATATATTTGTTAATCATTTATATCATAAATATTCGTTTTCTTTATAAATATAAAATCATTTTTAGTAGTAATAAATTATTTTTGTACATTTCGAGTCAGAACACTGTATATAGTTTTGTTAAGTATAAAATGATTTCAAAATAATGTCATTCAATTTTGTACATGTTTATATTGGTATTTTACAGAGTCTTCCCAATCTTCAAATATGGAATTATCAAGAAGAGATGTTTTTTTCATGGTGAAAGACAGTTTAAAAAACGAACAGAAATTCGTTATTGGAGTTTTGAAAGATGCAATTTTCAAGAAAACAGAACATGTGATACAAGTAGACGAGGATGAAAAGTCATTAGGACTGTTATTTGCAAATTTTCGATCCAGATGGAAAGCAGCAAATAGAGGCCAAGAAAAGTTTCTAAAAAATAATGAAGAATGGTTGAATGGCACCGTATGTTTTTCAACATTATCCGATACTGAATGCACAACATCAACATCTGAGAAGATTGTGAAGAATGATGAAAAAGGAACATCTGGACGACCTTCGAAATCCTTTGCTTCATCCAGCGATAGATCTAAGAGATTTTTGTTACTAGAAGTAAATAACAGATATTTGATTTATTGCAAATTTTGTACTCAAGAAATTGTTCAAAAATAAAAACATGGCTCAAGAGATTTTCTACTCATTTAAACCTAAAAATATTATGAAACATTTTCTATTAAAAAATATTTAAAAATTGAAAATTTTTGTGGAATCGTCTATATATCGCGTCTGCTATTTTGAAAATTAACATTCCTATAACAAATTCGTAATCAGCGATCCCAAAAACCCTCAAGAAATATGATTGGGTATTTTTTACTGAATTATTTGACTAATTGGTTGAATTATGTCCGCCATTTTGGGTCCGCCATTTTGAAAATCATAATTCTGATAACAGATTCGTATTCAGCGACCCCGAAAACCCCCGAGAAGAGAATTGGAGATCATTTTGGACACTTTCCGAATTTTGGCCAGCTTTTTGGGATTCTGCCCCACTGTGCGTAGGGGCAGCGTGCGTAGCTATAGGTAGGTAGGTTCTAGGTTCGATCCCATGCGATTGCAGAACATTTTCTTCGAAAAAATCCATTCAGAAGGCCAGGGAATAACGGATTATGATACAAAATCATTGTGGTAGAACTCTAAATTAAGTATTTCAATTTATTTTGGATTTATAAAATATTGTATTGAATATTCTAAAAAAATATATTTGAAACAAATATGATTGTACTAAAAAATCTATTTGATTTAAATAGATCCTATTTAAGTTAAATATTTTTTCGACAGTGCAATGAAGAATGTGATGAGATGGTGGTTACCGAAGCAAAAGCGAACTTCTCCCTTCGGACTGCACATCAGACCTTCACTTTTCACCCTGATCAGGCCTTGATTTTTACCCTGATCAGACCTTGATTTTTTACCCTGATCAGGCCTTGATTTTTTACCCTGATCACACCGAAATCAGGGAAAGTGTCACAAAAATGATCAGGGCTCGATAAAAAAAAATTCTGATCGAGGAATGAGAAAAATCAGGATGCTTGATCAGGTCTTTTTTGTAGTCGGAGCAGGATTTCTACTCGGGATGTTTATCCATGGGGCCGATTGACTGTTACCAACTGTTAGCCAAAAAATAATCGTCATATTAAACGTACGTTTTCGAACGATTTTGATTACGCCTATATACTAAAGTACGCATTTTTGAACATTTGTTGATTACATGGAATGTTTTCATTACTTTGTGTGATCATTTTCTATAATTTTGTTTCTTAAAATGAAATGAAATTCGGTTTCATTTATTCAAAAAACAAATTAGTTGAATCCCCTAAGTGTATCTATCTTTTTTTAGATTTAAATTAAATAGAATTTTCGTAGAATTAACAATTTTTCTATTTGATTGATCTAATGGTCTCTCTTTATTGCAACACACATATCAAAGGAGAGTGGCGGTAGAGAGGGTGGAGAGCGAGGAATTATATATACAGGGTGTCCCTCTTATCTCTGCCACCGAAATAACTTGGTAATTATCGACGTCACAAAAAATGTTCTAGATAAAAGTTGTACGGTGTGAAGGGCGCCATCAAATGCGACCAATTTTTTTATTCCGGTGGAGGCGCTTGACGCGCAGTGAAGGTCACCTCCACTTTTTTAAATGGAATGATACATTTTTTTCATCCATCTTGTGGAGCACCTCAAGCCGCATAAAAAACATTTGAGGGTCAAAGTCGTTCAAAGTCATTCAAGATCAGTATCGATTATACAAATCTAAATATCTCGAATCACTACCAAATAATTGGTAATGATCCGAAATATTTAGATTTGTATTTCATTTTAATAGGTGACCTTGAATGACTGTACGATTTTGACCCCCTAATGTTTTTTTATGCGGTTTGAGGTGCTCCACAAGATGGTTGAAAGAAAAATGTACCATTCGATTTAAAAAGTGGAGGTGACCTTCAGTGTTCAACAGCGCCTCCACCGAAATAAAAAAAATTGTACGATTTTATAACGGTGCTGTGAATCCCCATTTTCACGAGCCAAGGTTTAGTCCGACCATTAGACGAACCATACCTATTTTTTTAATCTCCATAATAGCATTTTTTAGCAGATATAAAAAATGTACTGAAAAATGAACGAGAGGTTTCCATAAATGTAATGTGATTAGCCTACGAAATACGTCGATTTCCGATGTTTTTTTTCTAAAAAACGGTGCTGTCGGTCGCACCCAACCTGCACAGGATGTTCAGCAGAGGTCATATACTCCCAGAAAAAATAGCATTCCCATGGGAGCATTCGACTTAGCTCTATAACAACCTAATAGCAGTATTATTGTCTAGAGTGCTGTTTTCGCGGCAATTTTTAGGATGGTATACCGCTAGCATGTCCCATTTTCTTTCTGAAATGTTGTACACATGTTTATTGGTCTTTCAAGGATATGTACAAATTGAAAGAAAAAAAATATCATGTACATTTGTACATTTGTTTACAACGATGGGCGGAAATCGCTCCTATTTGGCGACTAGTGTTGTGAACGTTCCATGAATGTGAAAATAAACCAAACATATTCTTGATCTGTATGAATGAGACAAAGGTTCGTACCAGATTCGACAATAAACAAATTTACGAAAAGGTGGCATGCTAAACTATGATTACCAATTTTCCCTATTTGTCTGGCCATTCTGCGAGTTATATATCAAATTTTTAAAAATTATTTCCACTTAATTCTGCTACCAACGTTAAAAAAACAGTCTACATAGTTTCGAAAAAGCATTTGTAGTTTGCTGCGTCTCAACCGCGCTCCCCGAGCGTACTCCTTACAATTTCTATAAGTCGGTTAATTATATGAGTATCATTGAACG
>CALYCA010000209.1:0-17023 GCA_944452715.1 Ophion slaviceki | reverse complement strand
ATATATATATATATATTCCTGCAAGAGAGTGATTGCAAGTTATATAGGCGTACGGTCTCCGATACGCTTCATTTGACGTAACAAAGCGCGCGAGCGCGCGTACACGTATGCGCGCCCAAGCCGTCCCGCAGAATACCACGGAACTTCCAGGTTATTTCACATATACACACTTATTGGCCTCTCTCGCATGTCACACAACACACTGCCGACACACAGTACGTACGTGTAACAAATTGTGCTATTATAACGCGGGGCAGCCCCACACGGGCTGCGCCTCCGCAACTTACGAACTAATTTACTCGCGAAATTAATCCGCGCGAAGGCTCAAGACCGGCAGAGTTTCTAAAATAATAATTACAACACGAGCTCTTGATACGTATACGCCTGTGCAGAGATGGAGCTGAGAAGGGTGCAGTGACGCCTAAGAGGAAACGCAAAACCGAGCTGCAATGTATATGTACGCACATTGGTTTGTACACCACTTTAGTTTTGTACAGTGCGAATCTAATTCGCGTGCCAGAAGCTCCCGCGCCCGCTCGGCTACCCGACACTTTTTGCGGACGCACTCCTTCGAGTCTTCAACTATCGCGCCTGCTGTTTGGTAGGAAAGGAAAAAAATTATTTGGAGCAACAATCGCTTGGCGAGTTTGTTCGTTCACTGAGACAAATTGAAGATTGAAACCAGCGCGAATTATATCTGCGAGAATATCGTCGATGGTCTTTTGCTGCACGAAGCCTCGGGAGTTATGCTCTTCGACGATTCAATTGAATATGACCGTTAAAAGTGATATCACAAATTAAATCGAGCGAGAGAGAGAGAGAGAGGGAGAGAGGGAGAGAGAGAGAGAGAGAGAGAGAGAGAGAGAGAGAGAGAGAGAGAGAGAGAGAGAGAGAGAGAGAGAGAGAGAGAGAGAGAGAGAGAGAGAGAGAGAGAGAGAGAGAGAGAGAGAGAGAGAGAGAGAGAGAGAGAGAGAGAGAGAAGAGAGAGAGAGAGAGAGAGAGAGAGAGAGGAGAGGAGAGGAGAGGGAGAGGGAGAGGGAGAGGGGAGAGGGAGAGGGAGAGGGAGAGAGGGAGAGGGAGAGGGAGAGAGAGAGAGAGAGAGAGAGAGAGAGAGAGAGAGAGAGAGAGAGAGAGAGAGAGAGAGAGAGAGCGTTGTATTTCAATCATAATATTAATCTCACAGACTTCGAGGCGGCTTTCTTGTATATGTGTGTGCGACGTTACAGAACTCGCGCAGCTGACAATACTATACCTAATAACAATACCTAATGCCGCCGTATCCCGTATGGACACCGTATGTTCGTTTAATCATCCTGAGTGGTGTGTTACTCATCGCTGTACTCGATATAGTGTGCAAGAATTTTATGCCCGTCAACAAATATAAGGGATCCGAGAGTATCTATATACAGGTTGATTCACAAGTACCACACTCAGAAAAAAGATTTATTAAGGACACAGAAGTTTGTCTCCCGGCGAATAAGTTTTCTTATTCGTATGTCGGCCTACTACGATTGCATCAACAGCTAAGACATTTTTTTATTTAAATTTATGTTTAAGGGGCCAGTCCACTTTGAAAATTTCAAAAATACGAAAGTAAGCAAGACTCGAAGAAATCGACGATGATGAGCAATCAGAAGGGATTTTGTACGGTGCAGGAATTGCCGATTGAGTTTAGGTAAGAGTTTTTCATAGTATAAACTTCAAACGCGTTTTTCTCGAAACAACGTTTTCAAAATCTAGTTCCATCGTATCTCTAAAACTAATAAACCGATTCTCTTGAAATTTGAACCATATATTGTAAACATGATTCGCAAGAAGATGACCCTCGATGGTTTTAAAATTTTGATTTTTACTCTTTTTTTGCGAAAAAATGCGTTTTTTTTTACTTTTTTTCGTTTTTCATCTGCCATTTTTTAATTTTTTTTTATAAAACTTTATATCCGAGGGTCATTTTGTAGCTGGTGTCATACTGAATCTAATGGACTTTGATTTTTTTGTTTCGGACAAGCCGTTGCCGAGTTGTGATGGAGCTACCTAGCCCACCTATTTATGAGGCGTTACGTTAAACTATAAGGTTGTACTTAAAAATTAATAGAAATGAATTAAATTTTTTTAAATGTATTTCAAGCCTTTATTCACCAACCCCAACAACTTTTATATTCATATCTTTTATAAAATCGTCAAAAAAAATCGCGAAAATAGCCTTTTTTCGTGGCTCCAAAGTGGACTGGCCCCTTAAAATATACTAACAATGTCTCTTAACATCTAATAGAATATATTAGTTAAGATTTTATCAACAACCCGTCGAAAAACGTTGTTTCGAGAAAAACGCGTTTAAAGTTTGTTTGGGATACATAAAGACTTACATAAAAATATATTTCGAAAGTGTGTTTATTAAGTGCAACAACTTTTATATCAATATCTATGATAAAAACCTATACGCTTTCTTGATGCTGCGCACAAATTTGTTGGGGAGTTCCAAGATAGACCCACATCTCCATAGGGATTTGCTAGGGACACCGCACATACGGGGCCCTTTGGATTCTGCACTGTTCCCCGATGAAGGCCGTTTAAGAATTCTTACTACGTCCGCATTGAAAATATGCGAAAAGTCACGAGAAAAACTTGGTATGTTGAAACATAACCTGCACGCTTCGTGAATGTTTACGTGTGTCGCCATATTATGTCAAAGTGCAGTCAAATAAATGACGAACGATAATTGTAGAGGGTTTTCAGTGATGTGAATCGAATCGATTTTTAGCATTTACTATTTTGAGCGATTTATACCTTTTTAGGGTGAAGTTTATACTTTTTAAAGATCCACTCATTTTGTATACCTATATATTTTGTCTAGAAAATTCAACGTACGGCTTGGGATGGGATCTATCAAGAACCGTATCGGATTCTGTTCGACAATGTGAGAATCCTTCACAATTGAAATTGGATTCGTACATTGGATTCCAATCGTGATGAGAATCCAATGTACGAGCTTACGTTTTGGTATAGGGATCCAATGCGATAACCCATTGGATTACAATGGGGAATCCCGATGAGAATCCAATGCACGACCTCAAGTTTTGGTATAAGGATCCAACGCGATGATCCATTGAATGTCTATCGGGAAGTGGGAACAAGTAAGGAATCCGATTGGATACCTACGACAATTTTTGCACGGGACTAACGTAGGACGAAAATTGGCCGAGATCTTCGCGTTCGAAGTACAACGCTGAGTAAACAATGCCACAAAGTTTGCTTCCGCGCGATTATTTTCTTCTTCAAGTATTCAATAATAAACGAAAATTACTTAATCGTATTATCGAATTGCAAAACGAGTCTCAGCGCTCATTATTTTTCACCGAAAACCCAAATTTTAAGAAAAAACAATGCTCTTGTCTCTACGTGGATCCGAACCCGTGCTCGGTGCGGTTTGCACGGTTCGCGCGTCAACAACTGCTGGGCCATTCTTTACTACTTGGACTTTGAATGCAAATATCTCGGCCCGTCTTCGTCGCACATTTTTCTCAAACGCGTTTCTCTCGCAATTACACTATATGCTCGCCAAAAGGATACTAACAGTTGTGAATCACCATGTATATATAAGTATATAGAGTCGAGCAATATATCCGACAACGTTACGCGGTTCGCGAACATAAATAACGAAAACCAGACTCGGGCAATTTTATAAAACAATTACCCGCGCAAATGAATACCATTGCTCGAAAAACAAATAGAAAGTAATAATCCGCATTTCGCGTGTAAAGAAATCCAACTATCCGTCTGCTACAAAAAGTAAACGTACAACAATTATTCTACCGACACAACTAGCCTCGTTTATCCGCTTCGCCCTCCTCTCAGTCTTTTGTTTTTATTTCGTTTTCGTTTTCTCGCGAGGATCGCTCTCGGTGGCTCGTGACGATGGCGTGACGACTTTCAGCTTTACTACATTTAAGCCCTCGCGCGTTTTATAAATTTTCTCGAGTTCGTCACGAGCTCTGCTGTATATACAGCAAAAGAGAGAGAGAGAGAGAGAGAGAGAGAGAGAGAGAGAGAGAGAGAGCACGTGTACAGTATACGGCTTCGCGTCGAGAGCAGCTCGAATTTATCCCACGCGCCAGAGCACACCCACACGCGCACACACCGCCGAGGGGTGGAAACAAGTGGTCGAGCATTTATAGACACGACGCGGCGGCAGGGCGAAGTGGCTATTTTCCGGCGAGTGCGCACCGATTAAAAATCCAATTCGGTCGGCGTGCGCGTCGGCCGCAGCGGAAGCAGAAACAGGGTACTGGGTAAAGGGAGTATGAGAAGACGAGATCGAAAGAACACACACACACACACATACATATCCGAAAAGAAAGATGATTTTGAGGTCTCGCGACTTTAAGCAGTCCTCATAATTGTCCGTTGTCGCCATACTCAACATTAAGTAAAGTTCAATGCATTCAAAATCACCGTCCGATAAATGCAAGCATAATAATATAAAGTTTATTTCAATGACCGTCCGGTCTCCAAAATCAACGATGTTTTTTCGTTTAAAAAAACCTCGTAAGAACCGTCCTTAAAATAGCCGGATGGGCTGATAGCCAACATTGCGTGGACACAACGAGTTTCAAATATTCTTTGCACATACATACATACATATATATATATATATATATATATATATATATATATATATATATATATATGAAGAGGGTGGTGAATTCCGAGAGCATTGGAGAGAAGGTCCTGGAGTCAACGTAGAAGCAAAAGTCGTTTGGGAAGGCCGCAAAAGCTTTGCCGAGCGAACTAATTCATTTGGGCGAACGGTCGATCGCTCGATAAATTCGCGAACGGCTCTCTCTCTCTCTCTCTCTCTCTTTATATATATATATATACACACAACCACCTATGTATGCACTCACTTGAACCGCGAGTTCTTTAGCAAAAGAGCCTTACAACCCTAGAGAGCATCACGATCCAGTAAAGGGTTTCAAAAGCGAGAGGATCAGGAAGGGTAGCAGCAATAAAAGCGTCGTGTCTCCTTCATATCTATGTAGATACGAGGAGCAGAGAGCCCGCGAGGGAGCGGAAAAGAGCCCAAGCATTTTGATAGTTTTTCCATTTACTGAAATTGTTATTACTTTCGCAAGGGTTTAGGTACATACGTACCGTGGATTGGGATTACTTTGATTCGTGGGGTTGCTTTGATAAAAACTTTGTTTTGTTTTTAAATTCAAATTACAAAGTTCCTGAACGCGACCGAAAGTTCTTTTTTTACGGTTGGCACGCCTGAGTGTCTCTTTATGTCATCACTTGGCCGCAGCACGAACGAACGGGTTCAAGTAACCGTAAAAATATCAAAAACGTTAGGCATGTGTTTAAACTATTCTTTATGCTCGAATAACTTCAAAAATAACAAGCTGAGTGTTGCAATTACATGCTTTTGGTAACAATTGTGGTGTCAGACGTTTATTAAATTGCACCATTATGCTTTGTTGTGTGACATAACCTCAAAAACATGTTTTATGGGCGACAGTTGTTTCGTTGGGGTAACATTGATCATTGATCAATTTCACTCCACTCATTAACTTCATTGCTAGTCTCAGAGTATTCTCAGGGATTTGGGGCTTTTGATAATTATTTTAATTGTAGGTCTCAATTTGTAGGTTAAGAAATGTTCCTAATGTGTTCATGAGAAACACTTCTTAACCTACAATTCTGCAATTTTGTACCAAATCACACTAATTGTAAGATAAAAAATATCAAATTGTTGTTTGGTATTTTCGTCTTAGTATTAGTGTGATTTGGTACGTGATCTAGTTTAGGTGAAATATGATTGGAATGAAACCAATGTGATCTCGTTTTGTGATTTAGATACCTAGATAGACATAAGTATTACAACTAGTTTTTTTTGCTAGTCTTTTTAATATTTCGAAGTTTATGGATGTGTGACCGCGTAAATAACTATAAAATACCAGTTGCTTATCAATAAAGTTTATTTTGAAAAGTAAAGGTGTAATATTTGTTCGATTAAAGTAACCCCAAAACAATCACAATCGTTGTAACTTTCGATCTCATTGGCCGTTTTTTTTAATTCTTTAGGAGAAATTCTTAATGGGGTTACTTCCGATTTTCATTAAGGGGTTAGGCCACGGTAACGGGTATAAAATCATGTGCGAATTTAATAATTTTTTTTCGTATGAAAAAGTGATTCGCTCATAAAATTAATTACACTATTAAGCCTAACTACTTAAGAAAAAAAGGGGTACCAAAGTAACCCCACTCTCAGTATAACTTTGATCAGGACTAATTATTTTATTCTCATTGATTTTTAAATATTTTAAATTGTAATTTAGAAGATAAAAAGACTAATAAAAGTTGATGTTTCCATTTTTGAAAAAAAGTTGCGATATTATTCGAAATATATTGATTTTCATTTCAAAATTGATCAAAGTAACCGCAATCCACGTTACCTATGTACCCTATGTGTAGAGAGTAACATGCAGGAATGCGCGTACGCATCACCTGATGAAGAACAAGCGATAAATGATTGGCCCGCATAATTTGGATAAATATAAGGAGTACAACTTTGCAGTGACCGTTTTTTTTCAAAAGTTTAAGGCTTTATTATAAAAAAGTGGCTACATATTTTTTAATCAAAGTACTGCCCGTCGCTAGCTACAACCTCGGCCCATCTTTCAGGTAGCATTCGAATCCCGCGTCGATAAAAGTCTTGGTCTTGGAGGCAATCCAGGAATCGACCCAATTTTTGACTTCTTCGTAAGTACCGAAGTGTTGGTCAGCCAAATCGTGTGCCATTGACCGGAACAAGTGATAGTCGGAAGGGGCAATGTCTGGAGAGTACGGCGGGTGGGATAAAACCTCCCATTTCAGCGTTTCCAAGTACTTTTTCACGACATTTGCAACATGGGGTCGGGCATTGTCATGCTGCAGTATCACCTTGTCATGTCTTTCGTTGAATTGTGGCCGTTTCTCTTTGAGTGCCTTACTCAAGCGCATCAACTGACGTCGGTAGAGTTCCCCTGTGATGGTTTCGGATGGTTTGGGCAGCTCATAGTACACAACGCCCAGCTGGTCCCACCAGATACACAGCATCACTTTGGATCCGTGAATATTCGGTTTGGGCGTCGATGACGGAACATGACCAGGCAGTCCCCATCATTTTCGGCGTATAGAATCCTCCCCGTAAGCATCTACAAGCAAACGGTGGGCCTCAGCCGCAGATTTCTTGATGTTGAAGAAGTAAATCATAACCTCCCGCAAATGCTGAGAATTCGGTTCGTAGGTTGCCATGTTTGAGTGCCTATAACTTTATAATGCATACACGTATCCGTTAGCTTTTTTAAATTGTTTACATTGGCAGAGCCTCTAGTTTAAAATGCCACTTTTTTTATTGAGCTAGGGCCACTACTTCGGCCGCAGTGGCTCTCTAAGTAAAACGGTCACTGCAAAGTTGTACTCCTAATAATTTTTACCACGGGTTCGAACGTCAAGCTCGAGTAAGACCGGATGCAGTGGAATTACGAGGAGACGATCGTAGAAGAAAGAGGATCAATGAGAGGCCCAATCCCCAGGACGGCAGTGGGAGGAAGCCCGAGAATAAAACAGTATCTAGTCCAGTAAAATGGACGAAAACCCAGCACTTTTTAGCGTAGAATATGAATTTTTGACTGAAGGTAGATGGTTGCACACTGAAAGTAACCCTAATAAAATGTTGTCCTTCAACTCGCTCCAACTCTAAGAATTGGGGGTTAAAAACTTTAAAATCGCCGTGTCTCGATAATTAATAGCCCGATCAAAAAATAATTCAATCAAAAGTTTTTCGGAATAATAAAATACGTATAAAGTTATTCAACGTCCAGTCCCCATCTTATAAAACAGCGGCACTACTCCGCTCGCACACGCATCAACCCCGAATTTTCGAATCGTTTTTGTGCCGCTATTTTCAAAGATAGGGGGTTTCACGTCAGATAACTTTATACGAATTGTATCATTCCAAACAACATTTGTTTGAAACCTTTTTTGATCGGGCTATTAATTATCGAGATACGGCGATTTTTAAGTTTTCAACCCCTGTTTCTTAGGGTTGGGGCGACTTCAGGAGCAACATTTTATCGGGGTTACTTTCAGTATGCAACCTTCAGTAAAAAATTCATATTCTACGCCAAAAAGTTTTGCGTCTTCGTCTCCTTTACTGTACTAAAACGCAGAAGCGTTGGAAGAGCAGCAATCGAGACAGAGGTAGCCCCGCACAGTTGTGTATCCCAAGCGGCCTAGGCTAGTGATAAATGACCGTCGCGCGCGTAATACGGGTAGAAACGGGGCAAGCCAGCAGGTCGTCGGATGAAATTGCGATCGGCAAACTCGCGCGAGACTCCGAGTGTGCGAGAAGGGCGGGGAGGGGGGGAAGAGCGAGGGATCGCAAGAGAGCGAAATTGGTATGAGGTGGGAGGGTCATGAAATTTTCTAATTGAATGGCCAACTCGATTTCGTGCGAAACACGACCCTCCACCCTTCCTTCCTTCCTGCTTCACGTACCTATATATCCATATCGCACAGACTCTCTACGTGTTACGTAACACACCCCTATATCTATATCCATAACAGTCTATCACTGCGATAGGTGTATACGAATATAGTCTGTATTTATACATTTACCGGGCTCCTGTATATGGCAGGCGAGTTGGGATCGAAGCATACGTACCTCGCTATCCTCGTAATGCTACTGTGTTCGTATGTGTCTACGTACACGTGTGTGAAAGCCACCCCCTTTCATCCCTTTCGCGAGCTCTCCCCGCGACCCCTGACGAACCATTCACCAGTTGACCTGACGAGCAGGCCAGTAGGAGCTTAGTCGCGTGTGTACGCATGGAGCATTTCGTGTCGAATCGGTACGACAGTTTGACGGTAATTCAGCTTGTGAGAGACCCAAATTGTCGCGTACTCCGACAGAGAGAAAGAGAGAGTTTTAACACGAAACGCTGGGGAATTTTCCTAGATGTGCAATCGTCAAATGTAACGAAATAGTTTCCGGGCTACATTGTCGTATCCAATGAAAATGACTGAGTCGAATGAAATAAGTAATTTCGATGAATTTATGGCCGGTCAATTTAACGTGAAATTGCCTATGCACGTAGGGTAATGGCGGATGGGTATACGTGTCTCGCCGGAATCCAATCGACGATCGTTTTCCCCCAACCTTTTCTCTATCCGTCACCTCACCCCTCCCCTTTCTCTCTCTCGCTCTCTCGCAGTCTCTCCTATCCCTTTCAGTGTGATAGCATTTGCCGGTACACATCGATGACTCCCGGATTAAAATTTAATTACTACCGAGCATTAATCGAACGGAATACGAAGAAGGGAGAAAAGCAGGAGCGAGCAGGGATGTATGAGAAGCACGCAATGGGAAAGAGACCGGGGGGGGGGGGGGTGAGGAGGAAGGAAGATCGGATCTCGACGCGTATCGTCTCCGGCCCTGTGTAGAGCTCGACAGAGACGACGGGTGGCTCGCTCTCGACTCTAATGTGATTGCTTTACTGCCCTAGCGAGAGCTGTTGGCGCGCGCGAGGCCATCAGAAAACAACTATATATATGTGTGCATATATATATATATATATATATATATATATATATATATATATATATATATATATATATATACACACACACACACACAGATTTGTACATTATATCGGACAGCTAGAATGGAATTAGTTTTTTGCAATCTCATCTCGTTCGCTCTCTCACCGTTCGTTATTCCTTCGGAAAAATATGAGCCCCGTCGGCATGAACATCGCTAAAGTTCGAATTAACGAAAGAAAATATCGTTCCACGCACATTATCTCAAAATTATATCAATATTAATTACACGGAAAATGTTGGCTGTAATATTTGATTTTTTTTTCGTCCATATTTGATGGATCAAATCGATCGATCGAGATTGTACGTGTACGCAGGCCTACGTCGTGTGCAGGGAATATCGCAAAAGCTCGCCACGTAGCCACGAGAAGCACGAAGAATCGGCAGTCGTAGCTCCACGTATACGTACATGCAGACCCTATATCGCGGTACAGTCATCGATTTTTCTCGGTCACGCGTTCTCCTTCTCGTCGTCTTCGTCCCTGCCGTTCATCCGTCGCTCCCCGAGCGGAATCGAGCCTGATTGCATCGATCCCTTCTCCACACAATATTATTTTACCGTGAAAGAGAGCGAGCGGGCCCGAGGGGGAGACAGAGCGAGAGAGGGAAAGAGGTGTGCAGCATCCCCAACGCTACAGACGGAGACGAGAAACTCCGCTGAAAAGATGAAGGAGGAGAGCGACGCCGGTATTTTCCAGGGATTTAGGAGACCCATGAAGTAAATAGGAGTCCTGACCGTTCTCCCGTAAAATTGTATGTGAAATTGTGCAATGTGTCTTGCGAATTGAATTGCCGGTAACGACATTGATTTTATTGCTTGTTTCGCCATTCTCTGCCGCAACGAAACGAGGATATGTTCCGTAGATATATATATATATATATATATATATATATATATATATATATATATATATATATATATATATATATATATGGGGCATTCCAGGTCAACTCACGTGGTCGTCGGCCTAATCCCCTCAGATTCAGTTGACACATTTTTTTCGGGCATATTTTTGTCCAAAAAAATAGATTATTTTTCAGATTTTTATCACTTGTTTTACTTCATAAAATAACATTTTTCCATAACTTTTGAGTAAAAATGAATTTCGACCAGGTTTGAAATTCTGATTTTTTTCTTCATAAAATCTAGAACTATAAACAACTATTTTCGTCATAGTTTGAGAGTGGGCCGAGAATAAATTTTTCTTTCTAAGTTAAGAAAAAATTGCCAAATTTTGAAAACTTAATATTTCAATGATGGTTCCCTGTAGGAAAGAAAAAATAAATAAATCGTATCCTGGTAAAAAAATATCCCCTATATTTTGAGAATAAAACGCTGAAAATTCGTCGAATAATTAGAATAACATTGAAAAGAGCTATTTCAGTTGCTACTATAAAAATATCGCTAACTTGTGTCGCCATGTAAAAAGTTACGGTATCAAAGCGGAGTGGCATTTCTGTGCTACTGCGCATGGCAAAGGTCCATGCGGTGGAATTGGCGGAACTGTCAAAAGAGAAGCTGCAAGAGCAAGTCTACAGCGCTGGGGTGATCTGCAAATAACAACTGCACCAGAACTATATGAATGGGCAAACGAAGCTGGACGACTTCCAAATATAACTGTTCAGTATTCAAGTGCAGAATTTTATAAAAAAGAAAAACCGGCTATCGAAAAATCTTTTGAAAATGTCCGTAAGGTGAAAAATCTGCAAAAAGTTCACTGTCTAACTTCGATATCACATAAAAAAATTCGGATTCCCCCATGAATTGAAAAGTTTTTTTTAGATAACAGTAGAAAAAAGTCCTCTTTATACTTGAACTGTTTCAATTTTGTTTAGTGACTTTGCATAATAAATGTTTGGTTTGTTTAAACTAAAATAGCTTTTTTCAACGTTATTTTAATTATTACACGAATTTTCAGCCTTTTACTCTCGAAATATAAGAAAAAAAATGGTTTCACCAAGATATTATCTATTTTCCTTTTTTCTCCTACAGGAAACCATCATTGATATACTTAATTTTTAAAATTTAGAAAAGAAAAATTCCTCAATTAAAAAAGATATATAAATTATTCTCGGCTCACTTTCAAACTATGATGAAAATATTTGTTTTGGGTCTAGATTTTATGAAAAAAAAATCAGAATTTTAAACCTGGTCGAAATTCATTTGAACTAAAAAGTTATAGAAAAACGTTATTTTACGGAGCAAAACAAGTGATACAAACCTAAACAAAAACCTCTTCATTGGACCAAAATATGCCTGGAAAAAATTCGTCGACTGAATCCGAGGCGGTCAGGCCGATGACCACGTGAGTTAACCTGGAATGTCCCATATATATATATAATGAACCGACCCTGTTGGATGGGCAGAGTCGGGGTCTGGCTCCGGCGGTCCTTCGAGTTAAGCAACGTTGTGCATGGCGGCTACTTGGACCGGTGACCGCATCAATCAGTCAGCACAAGGCCAATACCTACTTCCGAGACCTTGGCGTAGATCCTTACATTGACATTATCTTATTACAAGTTTCAAGTGTTCAATTATTTTTTCTTTTGTAAACATCTTTTTTTAAACACAAACCTTTAAGCGTCTTGTGAAAAACTGCTCACGTTATAGCTCAAAAAGATATTGATCGATCTGGCTCAAATATGGGGGGTTTCTCACTATAACATTATTGGAAGGATATACCTAAAGTTTTAAAGTTATCACGTAAATAAATTACTTTTTTGGGATAAAAATTGTCGATAAAATGGTCAAAAATATGAAAATTTGATTACAAAGCCTACTTAAATTTTAATTTTATACTTTTTCATACTTTTATAGGTACATCCTTCCAATAATGTTATAGTGTGGAAGTTAGGTTAGATCAGCGAGGTGCGGGTAGGGGGTGATAGAAAAGGCTTCAAAGGGGAGGGCTAATACGTATTGCGCAAAGGAGTAGGTACTCCGGAAATATATATATACACGTTGCGTTACGAATATTGAGACTATCCGAGAAAGGTGAGGTTAGCGGACTGGCGCAGCTCAGTGGTCAGAGCAGTCGACCGGCAATCTAAAGGATCCGGGTTCGAATCCCGGCCCAACAGCGCACACCTTTTTTTCACGAATAGTTCTCTTCGATTTCTTTGCGTGGGGGGGGGGGGGGGGTACAATATATATAATCAAATAATCTTGAGGTTTGCGTCGTTGGAACGCGACGAAAATGGATTCCGTTCAATTGATAAAATTTCGTTTCGGCCGCTTCAGGCTATAAACATCGATGAAATACTTTTGCGTAGTCTCGTTAAACATTTACGACCGCAATTGGCAAAAGAAAAGGTTTTTGATAATAATAAAAACAAAGAAACGAAAAATGACGAAAAAAATCGTTGCATTCGAACGATGAAAATTTCAACGTCATATAACAATTATCTAAACTGAGAAAAATTATTTCTTCGAATGAACTGTAAGTGCAGTACATTTCGTGTATTTTTGTTGGAGGCAACTACATTTTCATTCACTGCGAGGCTTAATTCAATGAGCATTTATTTTGATAACTTGTAGCCCTGTGTAAAATTGCCTCGTGTACTTGAGGCAAAATTGCTGAAGAATGCAACGCGACTCTCTCGTTTGTGCTCTCCCTCCCGCAATCACCTTCTCGCTCGGTTTTTTCCTCTCGCTCTCTTTCTCTCTCTCTGTCTGGCTCATTCACTTCTGGCTGGCCACCTTCATAATTTGTTTTCAATGATTTACCGTCAGCTAATTGCAAAATGCAGCGAGAGCGGTAATATTGCTTCGCGTCGGATATACGTCGACGGGGGCGAGAAGAGGAAGAGCAGTGAGAGAGAGAGAAGGAAGCTATACTTTAGTTTGCAATTTAAACTTTACTTCCTCTGGAATTGATTAGCTTTTAGTAATTAAGCAAGCAACGCCTTGGCCCACTCACGTTCTCTCTCTCTCTCTCTCTCTCTCTCTCTCTCTCTCTCTCGCTCTCTCAGCCCTCTCCCGATCTCGCGCGCTAGTTTCCCCTTTCTATCCTCCTCAGCACATATACCCGCGCACATATACGTACACCGACAAGACCGCGCGCTTTGGAGCGAACGAGGACTTTGCAATCACTCTCTCACTCGCTCTCTCTCTCTCTCTCTCTCTCTCTCTCTCTCTCTCTCTCTCTCTCTCTCTCTCTCGCGCGCCCGCGCGCAGTAGTAACACACCAAGCCAGCAAGGGTGGTTTTAATCAACGCCTCGTGCACGCCGCGGCAACCCCCCCCCCCCCCCTAGATATGTATACCGCCGTCTCGCGTTTGTGTCCGCAATAATAGAGAGAGACAAGGAGAGGGAGCGGGAGAGAGAGAGAGAGAGAGAGAGAGAGAGAGAGAGAGAGAGAGAGAGAGAGAGAGAGAGAGAGAGAGAGAGAGAGAGAGAGACAAAAAGAGAGTGTACCAGCGAGACCAGCAGAAACGGCGCGTTAGCCGTGTATTTTTTGACGCGAAAACCTCACCTCAAGCCAGAACCTTGTATATTTCGTGCAAACCCCCTTCGCTCTTCGGCCCCTCATTGTGGATCGGAGAGCGAGAGTGGAAGAGAGAGAGAGAGAGAGAGAGAGAGAGAGAGAGAGAGAGAGAGAGAGAGAGAGAGAGAGAGAGAGAGAGACGGTGCCACACAGTGCGAAGCAATTTCGGGTTGGAATGCGTTTCCCTCGATAGGTTGCTCGTACGGGCGCCCAACGGTGGTGGTGCTTGCCCACTCGGGACAGGCCCAACCAATTTCAACTTCCATTATACACCCTTACCCCACCACCGATACACGCGACTGCGGAGCTTTTCCAAAGTCCGTATACACGGCGCACAGAGCGCCGAGAACTTCCGGCTATACACTGCGCGCTCGTAAGAGACTTTGCGAGCTTTTTACACTCTCTTTCCCCCTTTGCTACGGCCTGTGGGGTCTCTAGCGTCCTAGGTACCGAATAAATCTAGTGGATATGGACGCATCTACTTCTATTCATTCCGCACAGCAAACTCAGCCTTGATTATTTTCGTAAATTATTCAACGCGATCGTACCTTCCTTTTGTTTGGGCTCGACCGTGTTCTGTCTGGTGAGATTTGCTCGATTTATTTCGAAAATTATTTACACCGATCGTTCGAAAATTACTACTTGATGATGCACGTAGTTTGTATATGGGAGAGGATATTTTGAATCTTATGAGATGAAAGTTTGCATCGTTGGAATCCACGATAATTGATGTTTACGAACTGCTCTGATTTCTTTTATCAGAATTTGCTTGCGAAAATCCATCAACCGTTTTTTAATCTTTGTGCGGCACACTGGGGTCGTTTGCACCCTACGACCATATTTCATGGATTTTAAGCACCTAAACTTTTTTTCGCAGTTTTAATTTTTTTAACGTACTCAAATCAAATGTTCGGCTATAAAACCCACACTATTTTGAAATAGAAGCTTTCAAGAAGTCCCAAAAAAATTCAAGGTAAAATATTAAATAGTTTATTTGTAAAAAAGATTTTTGTCGCTGGGGTGCACACAACCCCAGTGTACCGAGTACGTCTCTCTAGTTAAGTGTGCCGAATAAGCGTTAACATACTCATTCCGAGATTTACAATATGAACTTGCAGAAAACGATTTTGTGTGATAATAATAGTCATAATAATAAGGAATTTAAAAAATTAAACAAAACTTCGGCTGCATTCCAACGATGCGAGCTTCAACACTGTGTGAGCCCTTTGTTCTACGCAATGTCAGTTGACAGCACATCTGAACGTTGTGGGACGCACGTCCATTTTTTCAACCGATTATCCGCTTCAGGAACAGGTCCTTAAAATCGCTTTTGCTGTCACGTTGCGTATGGGGACAATTGACAATGAAGGACCTCAAAGTCTCCAAAATCGTGATCTTGAAATCAATTAATTAATAGTAAATTAATTCGGTCCAATTGATAACAAAAATGTTTGGCCGATTCAGGCTATGGAGATTACTGGAATACTTTTACGTATTCTCATTACACTCATTACAACCACAATTTATTTTAATAAAATGAGTTTTTGATAATAATAATAACAAAGCCAAAAAATCGTTGAGAACGACGCAAATTTCGACGTCATCCAAAATGAGCTTTTCGCTTCTTCGTGCTCTCCCAATCCTTTCTACAGCAAGTCTTCGCCGATTTACGATCGCAATTTCCGTCGCAGCGACATGACTAGGGTGGACAATGGAAAGTCAATTTTCCCCTCACTTTCTCCCTTCTGAGCGCTACTATCGTGAAATGTTGTTTTTTAATTTAAAGAAGACGCCTCAAAGTTAATATACGGATTTAGTTTCGGGATTTCGTTCTCCGCGGCGTGCCGCGCGCGACGACGTTACGCTCGCGCGGTGGGGGTAGCTACGGGCAGCACGGGGTAGTTTCGCGCGAGGCGCTTTCATACGGTACACACAGGGTGGCTGCTCCGCCGACGTGGCGACGACGACGACGACGACGACCTGAGGCGATAGTGGTAGTGGCGGAGAAAAGGGTGCGCGGGGTGAGGGAGTGGCTGACTCGGTGCTCGGGCGAACCACTTCCGGCCGCGAAGATTGACTTCCGACTCGCCTTCCACTCGGTGCGGCCTGGCGCGCCGGCAGTCCCGGCGTTCTCGTCCCCTCTCCCCCTCCTCCCTCGTACCGACTACACAATACCATTCTCACATGTATGTATATATTTACACAGGCCAGTATCCCTCTTTTGGGTACTTGCACGACCCACGAATAGTCCAGTAAAAGAGACGAAAACCCAGCACTTTCTGGCGTAGAATATGAATTTTTGACTGAAGATAACTGGTTGCATACTGAAAGTAATCCCAATAAAATGTTGACCCTCAACTCGCTCCAACCCTAAGAAATAGGGGTTGAAAACTTAAAAATCGCCGTATCTCGATAATTAATAGCTCGATCAAAAAAGGTTTCAAACAAAAGTTGTTGGGAATATTAAAATTCGCATTTAGTTATCTGACATCCAACTCCCTATCTTTGGAAATAGCGGCACAAAAACAATTCGAAAATTCGAAAAAAGTGTGCGAGCGGAGTAGACATATCGCTGCGTCCTTGTCTGGGTCAGTGGTGTTCTCGTGTTTTTGTGCCGCTATTTTCAAACATAGAAGATTGGACGTCCAATAACTTTATACGTATTTTATTATTCCGAACAACTTTTGTTTGAAACATTTTTTGATCGGGCTATTAATTATCGAGATACGGCGATTTTTAAGTTTTCAACCCCTATTTCTTAGGGTTGGGGCCAGTTGAGGGTCAAATTTTTATTGGGGTTACTTTCAGTACGCAACCATCTAGCTTCAGTCAAAAATTCATATTCTACGCTAAAAGCGCTGGGTTATCGTCTCTTTTACTGGACTAGGAGAGCG
>CALYCA010000208.1:0-42443 GCA_944452715.1 Ophion slaviceki | reverse complement strand
AATTATTAAGAATAATGACATTTTTCCTCGAAAAATTGAAAAAAATAATCGAATTTTTTTTTTCGATGCTTGAAACATGATAACAAAAAAGCTCGGTCAAGTCTCGGCCAATATTATCTGTTTTAAGAAAAAAAATCGTTTTTTTTGTTTCACATCGACCGGGTGGCCAAAATCAAGTACACCATTGAGGCCCTTACGTTTAAAGGTCCTCCACGAGATTGTTTATAGCTCCTTAAAGTATCTATTTTTATTTTTAATTTTTAAACTTTTAATATTTTTAAATGATTTAATTTTTAAACTATTGATATTTTTAAATGAGATTTGGTACACAACTTCGTTAATGTACATTCAAATAAATGTCCAAACGATGTTTCAATCATCCTACTTATTACGATACATTTTTTTTCTTCAAATTACTCTGATTTTCGAGTCGTTACAGTAGTGTAAGTTAAGGAATTCAACCCTTCTACTTGTGCTCGACACTTGCCACTTCAGTATTTCCCGCTCCGGGGCGCGTACTGAGGCGCGGCCAAGCGGTCACCCATCCAAGTATTCGCCCAGGTCAACTCTGCTCAACGAGGAAGATCGTCGTAGCGACAACTATACTCGACACTTCGAGTACATTATTGCAAATGATTTCGCATCGTTGCGAGACAAGCTTCGCGCCGACGGACAATATTTATAATTTTACTGCGATTCGCGTTGCACAAAATTGCGAAACGTCGAGACATGTCGACGTATAACAAGTTCGTCGGTGGGGTAACGAGGATCATGTAGTTCTCAATTTAATGGAGAGGAAGCTCTCGCGTGCGGCTGTTGGAGGATGCGTAATTATTAGGACATTACGCCAGAAGAGTCGACGAGGCGCCGCGTCAACACTGATACGCTCAATACATTTGGTGATTATGCAGTTTGAGGACTTTTCCGAAAAGCGACGGACTTTTTTTTTAGCCATGAGCTGCTTTAAGGGGTTATGTCAGGAGGCCCAAAAAGATCGATTTTTCAAGAATTTTTCTTGAGAAGATCTTTAAATCTATTAACGTAAAAATTTGTACACATATTATGGTCACTTTTAACTGTATTTTAACACTTTTTATTTGTAAAAATAATTATTTTGAAAGCTGCTATAGCTGATCTCCGGGAGCGACTCTGAAATGAGGCGTCTTGCGGTGAGCACGATATCTCTGGACTGGTTCATCGTAAATGGAAAAACCAAAAATATTTTTGACAAAATTGCAGCTTCTCAAAAAAAATCGATTTTTGACAAAAATTTAGGCCTTAAATTATTTATAAAATAGAAAATATTTATCAGTGAGAAAAAATCTTCGATTAATTACTAAAAAATATACTTTAAAATATTGTGTTGAAATTTGAGACTGATCAGTTCAGCCGTTTCCGAGAAATCTTACTCACCGACTTTAAAAACACAGTTTTGAGAAAAACGCTTTTAAAGTTTCAAAAGCACTTTCGAACGCTCTGACCCGTAATTACAAATGTGCGTGTAACTTCGAGAATATTCACTGGATTGACAAGAAATTTTCTGTGTATGTACTTAAATTTATGTACATTACGCAAAAAAAAATTAATCAATTTTTCTAAAATTTTAACTGTATATAACCCCTTAATTGGTATATAACTGTATATATTGGTATATAACTGTATATTGGTATATATGTACTGTACTTATTGGTATATAACTGTATATAACCCCCCATTGATATTCCGTCGGGGGAGGCTGACATTTTCTATTAATTCCATAACTTATGGGGTTTTGAAGTTCCCGGAAACACGTAATAAAATAGGGCATTTTTAAATATTCCAACGCCTATATTGGGGGTGGGGGGTGGGATACAATGGGATACTGAATACAATGCCGAAGAAAAATTGCGGCGATCACTGCCCCTCTCCCTCGGCAGCCGTTGTTTGAATTTGTGTGGGTTGTTATTAGGACCCCAAAAATTATCAACGTAGCACAATTTTAGTTCATTTAAATATATTTAAAAAGTCCGTTTAGTGTCTGTTGTTGATGTTGTTATCGTTACGATAATAATCATAATAAAAATAATCAATAAAGATAAAAACAAAATCAATTAGTATTATCATTTTTGCCATTATTATTATTTACAGTTTCAAAAATAATGGTACTCATAACAGTAACTACAGCAAGAACAATGATAATTATTATCGCAATTGTTATTATTATTAATATCGTCACTATGCTTTTTTTTAAATATTGAATTAAATATAATGAAGTGTTACTAATTCTACTATTTGGAGAATAATAAGTGATAATACATCCTTCAAACCTGGAATAATAAAACTACTACTATTACAATTATTCGTGTTCATTCGTATTGTAAGGAATTAATACGTTGAACAAATATTGTTCATATTTATCTTTGAAGCACGATTTCGTAATCACAAATATAGTCACAATTGTCGTTATTGATGCTGCTATTATCATTACAATAATAAAAATAATGGAAATAACATTAAAGATGAGAACAGGAAGCAATTCCTATTATTATCATTTTTGCGAATATTATTATTATTCACAGTTTAGAAAATAATAATACAAATATCGACAACGACTATAGCAACAACAACAATAATTATTGTCGCCATTGTTATTATTATTATTCATATTTTGACTACGATTAATCTCAATATTTTATCAAACATAATAAAGTATGAGTAATCCTACTATTTGAAAAATAAGAAATGATAAAATGTAATTATTCCTAAAAAATAATTCACGTTCAATCGTACTCAGATGAATAAAGTAATATGTAATAAAAATAGCGTTCCCATCGTTTTTTTCAGCAAGATTTTGTAATCACAAATATAATCACGAAATGATTAGCTAGGTATACAATTACGCGCGCAATTGTGCAAGTATTCCGAGAGTGTGAATCGATTAACGCTTGTTGTTGTCGGTCGTATTATGCCCATTATATATTATTATATAGAGTATATTATTATATACTATTATATATTATTATCTTCGGCAGAAGTGATCAACGATTTTGGCCAAAACTGCAAACAAATTTCGAAAATAAGCAAATCGTTTTTTTTTCCGCATTTTCACGCCGGATATTTACGCCGTCAGGTTAGTTTTGTTTTTTTTTCTTCACAGAGCCGAGTGAAAAAAAGGAACTTTGGCAGGCCATGCGAGCGAAGAAGAGTCCACGGAACGATTTAAGCAACGCGCGTGGAGAGCATCGAGCCAGGTCGGTATGCGATGCACCCTATCCCTATATATATATATATATATATATATATATATATATATATATATATATATAGGTATACATACGTATATATAGACTCGCTGTACTGGTGCAGAGCCGAAGGGCGGTGCAAGGGAACGTGCACATCGCGATTTCGTAGGATCGATAGAACGTTCGCGACGCGCAGAAACCACGTGGTTGTGGGCTACACGGGACTACGACAACATGATTTTCGTGGAGGCTGGACGACCGCATTGTACGATCCTTCCAACGACATTCCACACCAGATCGGTAACAAAGTAATTTAACGATAAATTCGTAATGAATTCTTCGGCAAATAACTCTTCGTACCAAAAATGATACATTAAAAAAAATGTCAAAGAACAATCACTGGCGTTGAAAGTTTGCGGTGAAAACCGAACTCTCTCGAGACAACGAGTACTGCATTTATATTGATTATAAAACTTTTTATTTTTATTTCACAGGCCAATCATTATCAAATTATCGATCCGACCGATGTACCACATTTTCTTATACAGAGGCTCTATAATATAGTTTATCATAACGCTCTATACTATACAGGGTGTCTTGCAATTAATGCGTAATCCTGCAACTATCGATAGGTCAGATCATGTCCTACTACCCGTGCAGAAACCTGACGGGCATTCCTTTGTGTCCGGCCCTGACCAGACTTTCCTTGTCTGATTTATCGTCATTTTTAATTTCCTCGTTTTTTCCTGGTTATTTCCGGATGGATTCCTTACAACTTTTCCTGGTCATTTACCGCTTGTTCTTCTATTTTTTCCCGAATTTCTACACGGGTATATGCTGGAATTTTAGTTTAATAAAAGTCCCACGGTTTTCGAGATAAAAATCATCTGCTTTTGGTTTTTCGCATGCCATTTCTACAAATGACAACTTTTTTGCCCGGATTTTTAAATAAATACTCTTGATTATTTGTTTTACCTAGAAACGTCTTCTTTTTAACCTTAAATGTCAAGGAAACTTTATGAAAAATGATCTTATGCAGAATTTCCATACAAACCAATTCGAACATCTGACTTTGATGGCCTGCGATGTAACAAAATGTACTACGCATGTCGTGCCAATTACTTTAAAAGGTTGCTTACAATGAGTTATTGTCGATTCAATCATTTGTAGAAATGGCATGCGAAAAACCAAAAGCAAATGATTAAAAAACAATAACATGAAGCCCAAAATCTCGAAAACCGTGGGACTTTTACTAAACTGAAGTTGCAGTATATAGTAGGACATGATCTGACCTATCGACAGTTGCAGGATTATCCATTAATTACGGGACGACTCTGTATGATAACTCTATACTATATAATAACGTTATTAATTTTTTATTATTTAGAATACAATTTACACGAAACAAGTTCAATTTATGCTTCATCCAATGTATCCTTTTTTCCAAATCCCAAATAAATAATCTAGTAGAAAAAAAATTGGCGAAACGACTTTTTTTCGGCCTGTCACATTGGTGTCTTCCCTCGTGTTGCTTACGATCCATCTTACTCTATTTTAAGGTAATTTCTTAACTTGAATGTATATTGCCAGCAGAAAAAAGGGCGCGATGATACGTTTTTGGCTTGAAAACGTAGAAGATCGGTCCTTATAATTGTCAACGATCGACGTAAGAGTACATATATGACGATCGGTATCGCGTATCTATTATTCGTTTCCCGCTCGTATTTACGGTCGGCGAGTACTTCGATAACGAGACGCCGAGTGTACGTGTGTGTGCATGATTATTGCGACGTGCAGAACCAAGAAGGGATATTATAGTTGATAGTTTCGCGACGGCGAGAAGAGGGGGGAGGGGTGAGAAGAGTCGCGAGCGGGGGCAAAGACTAGAAGGAGATTGTGCAACGTAGCCTTACGTAACGCGCACCAGCCCTGGCGATTCATCGTGTCTCTCTTTCTCTCTCGTTCGTTCTCACTCTTGTTTTTTTTTCTCTATTTTCAACAGGTGAATTAATGCTGGAGACATTACATTGTACTTTCCGATTTCGTGACCGCGAAAGCGCCTATCACGATTTGTTTTATTGAGCAATGTTCGGCCATCGTTGACATCGTCCCGGTCGTTATATATTTAATTGCACGTGTCAAAATTGCAGGTAACGAAACTCGTATCCTTCACTCTCGGACTCGTGTTATAATAATGGCAATTTTTATTATCGTCGAGACTCGTTTGCCGATTATAACAACCGCAATTTATATTAACGGGCTTCGTCTACCTACGTGGATCAACGAAATGCATTCTCCAAAAATATTTTTATTCGATATCACCTTTTAGCTGTATTCCCTGAAAATGTTATAGAAATATTCCCAAAATTGAATGAGCTCCAGCTTCTAACAGTCGGCCGGGCTAGCGGTAGCAGCACCATACTCCAAACTTTAAGGTAATCCTATCGCTTCACACTAGTCATACGACTGATCATACTTGTATTAGGAGTACAACTTTGCAGTGACCGTTTTACTTAGAGAGCCACTGCGGCCGAAGTAGTGGCCCTAGCTCAATAAAAAAGTGGCATTTAAAACTAGAGGCTCTGCCAATGTAAACAATTTAAAAAAGCTAACGGATACGTGTATGCATTATAAAGTTATAGGCACTCAAACATGGCAACCTACGAACCGAATTCTCAGCATTTGCGGGAGGTTATGATTTACTTCTTCAACATCAAGAAATCTGCGGCTGAGGCCCACCGTTTGCTTGTAGATGCTTACGGGGAGGATTCTATTAGTGAGAAAACGTGTCGGCGGTGGTTTCAACGCTTCAAAAGTGGAGATTTTGAGGTCGAGAACAAGCATGGTGGCGGAAGGCAGAAAGTTTTTGAAGACGCAGAATTGGAGACCTTGCTGGACCAGGATTCGTGCCAAACTCAAGAGGAACTCGTCGAGACGTTAGGAGTAACCCAGCAAGCAGTTTCAAAACGTCTCCGGGATATGGGTATGATCCAAAAGCAAGGAAACTGGGCCCCGCATGAGTTGAAGCCGAGAGACATCGAGCGCCGATTTTTCACCTGTGAACAACTGCTCCAAAGACAACAAAGGAAGGGATTTTTGCACCGGATTGTGACTGGAGATGAAAAGTGGGTTCACTACGATAATCCTAAACGCCGAAAGTCATGGGGACTGCCTGGTCATATTCCGTCATCGACGCCCAAACCGAATATTCACGGATCCAAAGTGATGCTGTGTATCTGGTGGGACCAGCTGGGCGTTGTGTACTATGAGCTGCTCAAACCATCCGAAACCATCACAGGGGAACTCTACCGACGTCAGTTGATGCGCTTGAGTAAGGCACTCAAAGAGAAACGGCGACAATTCAACGAAAGACATGACAAGGTGATACTGCAGCATGACAATGCCCGACCCCATGTTGCAAATGTCGTGAAAAAGTACTTGGAAACGCTGAAATGGGAGGTTTTATCCCACCCGCCGTACTCTCCAGACATTGCCCCTTCCGACTATCACTTGTTCCGGTCAATGGCACACGATTTGGCCGACCAGCACTTCGGTACTTACGAAGAAGTCAAAAATTGGGTCGATTCCTGGATTGCCTCCAAGGACCAAGACTTTTATCGACGCGGGATTCGAATGCTACCTGAAAGATGGGCCGAGGTCGTAGCTAGCGACGGGCAGTACTTTGATTAAAAAATATGTAGCCACTTTTTTATAATAAAGCCTTAAACTTTTGAAAAAAACGGTCACTGCAAAGTTGTACTCCTTATACAATTTATATTTTGTACAAGTATGATCGTACAATGATATACAATTTTTATTTTTAACTATGCAAAAAAATTTTTTATATTTTTAAATATGCAAAAAAATAATTTGTAATAACTAAAATGTTCCATGTGTAAACTGTTTAATGAATGTTCACATTTAATTAGAAAAATGAACAAATAGAGTTATAGTGTCGGCGAAATATGTCGGTTAAAAATGAAATATGTGTGGAAATTCGAATGAGTGAGATGAGGTTAGGACTGCAGTCAGCTGTTGCCTTGCTGTCACGTATTTTTTTTTTGCGGCCAGAGGTAATAAATCCAATACCGGAAGTTCAAATTAAACTTGATATTACATAAAAATTAGGTCAATAAGCGTAATGTTTTCTAAGAGCATTGGATTACCTCAAGTGTTAAGTATGTAAATTTGATTATTTTTAAGAATCTGACGGATTCTCAATATTATGTACACTTTTGTAGCGACCGGAAATTGGGTTTTTGCGTGTCGTTTCGGAATTCCTTCACAAAAATACGCATTAAATTTTTTTTTCTCTGAAATTAGATCGTTAACCGACCCTAAAATTTTACAAAGAGGGTTATTGATATATTTAGTGAAGCTGAAAATATGAAAATCCTATGGATTGAAGCCTGGCGATAGGTTTGCTTTAAACGCGTTTTTTTCGAAACACTGTTTTCAAAGTCGGTGGACACGATATCTCGAGAAGCACGTGATGGATAGTATCCAAATTTACAGGAGATACGATGAGAAACATTTAAAGGTCGTTGGTGATCTCACTTTTCAAAAATTGATCTTTGTTTTTCAATAGTTACATAAAAATGACGACCTCTTTCATAGATTTTGTATGCTCGAGTTTCAATTCGTCGCCACGTTGTTTAAGAGAACGATTTTAAAAATCGACGATCGTCAGCGACTCGTATTTATTGCAAACTTGAATACCCCGTTTGGTTTTTAGATTTCCGGTGAACCGTTTAAGCTGGAGAGTGTCGACCAACAAACGTGGCGAAAGACATTTCGTAATCTGCCGGCGGTCATGTTTTCGTTGTTTTTTTTTGTTTTCGTTGTTTTTTTTTTGTTTTCGTTTCAGATTGCATTTGAGCCTGGTAGAGATCCCGCCGTTTCAGGAGGCTGTTTTTTCAGTTTCAGGTGCGTCACCAGTAAGAGCACGTTGATAATGCCGTCCGATCGGTAATGGGCAGGTAAGCCTAGGTGCGGCTAAACGGTCACCCATCCAAGTAGTGGCCCGAGCTGGCGCTACTCGTGACGGGAGATCGGCGAAGCATCCATCACTGTCGATAGTCCGTAATGTATACTGTATACTTGGATTAATGGCGATTTTAGAAAAATCGCTCATGCCCTGAATGATCAATGTGAAGAACGATATAGACTTCCTGAATGGTTCTTGCATTACTATCCAGACATCGGCGCATCCTTCTGCTATCGATCGCGTCACGACAGCGTCTTTGGAGAGAGAGGAGAGAGAGGAGAGAGAGGAGAGAGAGAGGAGAGAGAGGAGCGAGAGAGAGAGAGAGAGAGAGAGAGAGAGAGAGAGAGAGAGAGCGTGTTATAGACGAATATGAACTTCCGTAATGGCCAATCATCGGTACGCTGCATCCTCAATTACGAATCAAATTGAAGCTGCGTGTACCGCAAGCAACTTTCAGCTTCTTCACATTCGATAAATGCAAATGTTTGCAAATGTTTGCTTACCGTGGGCATAGACGTGCTCATCCAGAAATCATGAGAGAGGATTGGAACATGTGGTTGATGAGATATGACAGCGATAAAATGAAACACGGCGATTCGCTTCGATCCGTTTGATAATATTGATTCACTTTGACCGCGTCCAAGTTTATCTTACAACACTATTCGAGCCACCAAAGTTCTCACCCCCCCCCCCCCCCGCCCCCGGCCGCACAATTAAAACCCAAACACTCTAATCAGTCTGACAGTAACTTGCCAACTTTACCCTCTGCCCTCTACTCCACGAGCTCCAAATCCCAAGCTGTCAATTACAATTCCCCCGACTGTCAAACGTCTTCCGCGGTTTCTGCTTCGATTCAAAACTTTTTTTCGACTTCCGTGCCCCGCACTTTTATTATCTGAATCTCGGTTTACTCAGTCTTCGTTTCTCGCCTCTTCTGCTAGCCCGAGTCGAAATTTTCAGCCTATTTTAAAGGCCTTTGATCCTATGTCAGCCTCACTTGAGTCTGTTTACTGCTAGAAGTCCTACTATGGGCCGCCACATGCTCGTTCTTTGCTGCTTACCTCCTGCATAGGCTCTTATACTCCTACCTAACCTAGCTGAAGTTGTTGCAGCTCCTCTTTTGATTGCGTTTGGACCTATCGCGTATTTGGCTGTTTCGACGAAACGAGGGTGGGGATGGTCGCATTCGAAACAGCGGGTCTGATAGTTTTCAGTAACCGTCATGCGTTGGACTAGGAAGGACCGCGCGTTCGCCGTAGAGGGCTACTTTTCCAATGGCCTTTCCATTATCTCCACCCAGCGAACCTTTCGCATTCGCTTCAAACTTGCCCCTGCAGCTCCAGCAACTCTCCAAAGTGGAAGAAATGGATCTTGGGCAAACAGTTACCATATTTTTGATAGGAATTTCCCTCACGTATGCATGTATACGCGGATCCCTATAGCAGACACGCATGCATACGTATAGGTACTAGTATACGTGTGTTGGTGTATGCTTAGGCATGTATGTGTGCGGGTATATACGTGTGTCTGCGCATGCGCGTATTCAGGCATATGTATCTCTATATGCGTAATAGAGTGTATGCGTGTGCGTGTATACGTATGCCAATCGACGTCCTTCTTAGCGCCTGCAAGTGGAGAAAAGGGAAATTTGTTCACGTTCTAGGCGTCAAGTAGGAGCTCATTTTCTATTGAATACGAAGCTATTTTACTGCCTTTATCTCCTACCACTGTGAGGATCTGGAGGGTCAAAATAGGCTGAAAATTTCGACTCGGGAGCCGTCAACTTTGATTCTCCGCTTCGCTCGTGCAATTTTCTATAGAAATATATACAGCCACAAGTATCAAGAATCGTCCAAGAACCCTGACCCGAACCAGACCGATCTCTTCTCGTTTACTTCGCTCGTGCCACGTGTCCCTCGGTAAATCACCGATTTAACTATCCGCATACTCTTGTGATTTTGATCCTTGATTACCTTGCATGCAGCCAGCATGTCCTTGTATGCATGCACGCTCTGTACTCCGCGAGGCTCCCGCAGTACACACGTAATACTTTGCTTCAACGCAGGCCTTCGCATATAAGAACATAATTTTTTTTGTTCCGTTCATACTCACGCAAGTGTATAGTTATGTGCAGACCAATAGATGGATCACATGTGGGGAAATGATATTTTTAATGCATTGTATGTTTATAATGTTGGCAATTAGCACATTTGAATGCTTTAAAGAAAGTCTTTAAGGCTTTTTTGCCTGGATATTTGAAAAAATGGTTTTTTTTTTCTTTTATCTCATCATTGTAGAGACCTTTTTGAATGTCTGTGACCACCATTTAATGATATTAATAAAATTACCCGAGGTATAGAAATTGTAAGAAGTACACTCGGGGGGTGCTGTCGAGACGCACCGACTTTAAGGCGAGACACCACTGGGATGGGTAAAAAAATCGATTTTTTTTGCAATTTCTCAAAGAATACATATTCAAGAATAGACGAAAAAAAGTTCTAGGTAACATATTGAAAATTAACCAAGCTACAGACGATTTAAGGGGTTACCCCCACTTGCGATTTTGAAAAAATCGATTTTTTTTATTGCATTTTTTTTAAGTATAAGTATCCGGGCCCATACTTCTGTATGGGCCCGGAATGGATGACTCTATGTAAGTTTACAAAAAAAATATTTTCTTCGTGTAAACTGAAATTGAAACTTTAAACGCGTTTTTCTCAAATGGCATTTCTGAAGTCGGTGACCAAGATTACTCGAACACTAATGAACCGATCTTCTTGAAATTTTGCAGGCTGATTTAATACATAAAAATGTAGTCTTTAATCGTTCGATTTTTTTTCGAAAAAAAAATGGCCGTTTCATAGCCAAAAAACGGCCGTTTTTTTCGTTAAAATCGAACCATTAACTTTGACTGTCCGCCATTTTGTGAAAAATGAATATTTTTTAAAATCCTTCGATTAAAGACTAGTTTATACTTATATTTGACTAAATCCATCAGCATTTTTTTTCTTCAGATGATCCACTTCGCCGCAATGTTGGTCACCGCGAACCGTGTATATAAAAACATTATTTCATTGACGGCCATTTGCCACTAAACAATGTAATATTTTTCAATAAAAAAATTACTGAAAGTTCTTCAAGATGTGTTCTTTAAGATTGTATATTGATCGATTAAAAACGTTTTGTAGTTTTCTTTAAAAAAATTCATGAAAAAGGCCTTTTTTTGCGCTACAAGTGGGGGTAACGCCTTAATGAGAGCAGGTAGCGCAACGATGTACGTGCACTAAACGTTCTATCCCATTTTCTCAAAACGACTTTTTTCGTTTTGGCCGAAATGATAACTCTAGCTATAATTGTCCGATTTTCAATTTTCGAAAACCAACATTCCCGTAATTGCGGGAGCTACGGTTGTACGTAGCTGTTTTGTTAAGTATTTTCCAAGCCCCCGCAAATAAGTAAAAATTTCGCCAAAATGACACTTTTTTTTAACACCCGCCATTTTGGCGAAATTCTTACTTATTTGCGTACGACCGCAACTGCATTAATATAGATTATAAAACTTATTTTTTTTTCTCAAACCAACGATTGTCAAGTTGAAAAACAATTTTTTGTCATATATAACTGGTACAATGGTCGGAAAAAAAGAAAAAAATGATAATCAAAATTTAGCATGCCGCAATTGTAAAACATTTGCTTTTCCTAAATCCGATAATAAACATCACAACACTCATACAAATTAAGAATATTTATGGTTTTTTTTCAGATTCATACAACGTTCAAACACTGGTCGCCAATTGGAGACGTTTTCCGCGCACCGTCATAAACAAACGTACAAAAGTGCACGATAATACATTTTCTCAAATTCTACATATTCTTGAAGGATCAATAAAACTATGTATTATTTTATTTATTTATTCCACCCTGCGAATCATCTCCAAAACAGCGCTCCAGCGAACAATTCAGCCTTAAATTCCAAACCACTCCTTAATTTGCGGTACCAGACGCTCCTTGAAATGACTTTTATCACAAAATGCCCCTTTATCCAAAGTCATTTTGGAAACATCGAGGCTTGCATTGCTGAATACGAGGACAATTGTCTACTGTGGTTGGCTGTCAGAATCGAGAAACGTGATACTCCAGAAAAGTCATACCTTCGAAAAGTCAAGACCCAGAACGTTATATTCTCGAAATGTCACCGTATCGAAAATTGCGACGCATTAACGTATAAACAGATTTTGCTATTGATAGATGACACGAATGCGATCTTCCAATTAAATTTAAAAAAAAACTGCATCCACTAAATGTTGAATTTTTCATGTATAGGGTGCTGTTTTTCAAAAAATTTTATCTCAATTGTCAATGTAACACGTTATTCTTGTTAAGTTGACAAATATGTATGTGCACACACACACGCACAATGTATATATACATACATATATACATATACATACACATATATATATATATATAGTAAAACTACGCTACAACGTACAAGAGTGGCCCCGTGGCCACCGGTTCGATCCCGCGTGCGCCAGAGTGCGTTTTATGAATGAAGTGTATACGCCCACGAACGAACGAACGAGCGGAAGCCACTTGTTTTCCACGTTAGGCCATGGCGCTTCTCCGGGGAATATAAACTACCTGCGGTATGTTACGCGAGAGTACCACCACCCATACAGTGTTATATATATATATATATATATATATATATATATATATATATATATATATATATGGACACACACATGTGTATGTATACGTACACGTAAGAATGTGTGCAATTTCACGACGCCCCGTGTTCTCTGTCAGTAGACCCATGTATTCGCTCACATACACGTACGTGACATAAAATTTCGCCTAGACATGAGAGGTGACTTAAAACGATGACGTTTTTTTTAACCACCTTGTCCAAATTTCTGAAAGGTTTTTATTTGGCTCAAGCTATCAGTCGAGTTTCTCTTTTGATTTTGATGAATGCTGAAGGATAATGCCTTTTTTCGAGCCATGGACATCTCTATTGAAAGTACAATTTTTCGAAGTTCCGGTAAGTATATGCATCGTATGCGAGAAATGTACAGCGCAGTTGTATTTTGAAAAATTAGGAAATTTTGCTTATGTCGATATCTCTCACGTAATAATATTGACGTTTGCATTATTGGGACTCAACGAATATTCTTTTTACTATTTTTTTTTTCATTTCATACTAATATTCCAAACAATATTGCAGACATTTTCCATAGAGAAATAAAAAAAATGTCTGGAGAATTTTCGTGGCCGGAATCTGGCGAAAAAAAAGTGACGGCCTTTGGAGAAAAATTAAATTACGAAATATGGATAACGCAATAAACTCTGCTAATGCGGCTGGGCTTTGATATATTTTTCTCCCAACACGATGCAGGGAAAGTGATGGAGTTTGCATGGTCGATTTAGCCGACAGAAATCAGCCAAACGGTTTTTCTTATCTTCATCGGAGATCCACGACCTTGATTGACGAAACAAATTATAGATCACGATTGAATTGGAGAAATGAAAAAAAAATTGAAAAGTATAGCAAATTCCAACGCTATGCAGTAAAACCGGTGGATACTTCGAGGTTGAATTTTTATTGGACGTATTTATATACGTCCAATAAAAATTCCATTCCAATTCCATAAAAAATCCAAACGTTCCATTCTTACGTTCCATCCTTGAGTATTCTATTTTACGTTGACCCAATTTTCGCAAATCATTCATCGCGCAAACTTTCTACTCGTACCTTGTAATTGTGGCTCACGCGAAGCCAGTTGTCGATAACGGAAGCATCGAGAGTTCCACAATGGAAATTCATCTGAATGGATTTCAATGTTTTTTTTTTTTAAGTCGTGATAATCCGTATTGCGCCGTGCACCGGATCGTCGATGATGAGCTCTTACACACATACACTTGACGAAGGTTCATTCACGAAGCGGAAACACGTAATAACAATAATAGTAATAGTAAAATTAATTGTATTCCCAGGGCAATAAATCATTCGACAAATGGCCTGTAAAGCTTATCGGCTATAAATAATCGAACTTGATCGCATTTTTGGCCACCTCGGTACTCGCGGTATTTAATTATCGCCGATCTCCCCCCCCCCCCCCTTGCGTCCCGCAGTTTGACTGGAGATCTTAGATATACACGTAGATAGGCTATCGCGTGTAATCCTATCGGTTTAGAGTTTGATCTTCCGTTAATCCTATCCTGCATGGATGTACACGTTCGTATAGTTGTATTATGTTTTGTGTGCCTGTACACGCGCAGAGTGTGCACGTATATTCATCCCCGTGTACGTGAGTTTGCGAGGCCGATAGACGACGAACGGAACCGTCGAGTTAAAGTAATCGGCCACTGGAACGATCGCCGAGGATAAGACCGGTGTCGTGAGACTCCGAGTAAAACGAGAATCCCCATTCAAATGAAGCTATACCGCAAAGCTAATCGGACTTCGATAAGTGACTCGACTATGTATCCTCGAGACTCGAATCCCCAAAAATATGCAAATTCTGGATAAAATTCTTTTTTTTGTCAAAGGGGAGGAACAATTCCGTTGAAAATTGTGGAATAAACGGTGTCGAAGTTCGCAACGGTGGAATCCAATATGAATTCCTTTTTGGGTTCCAGGGCTGGGTTGAAATTAGGAACTTTGAGTTATCAGAACGCCCAAAACTCAAAACCCGACAGACCAAAACTCCGAAAATCTGAACACCGTCAAAATAATTCGGCTGTGGAAGTTTTTAAAGTGTCAAAATTTTCAATAAATCGACGAATTATTTAAAGACTATTTTTTTATTAGAATTATTTTTTTTAATTAAGAAGTGATTTGGCGTCAATTTTGAAATTTGCCTAGACAATTTTATACGTTCTACATCATTTACAGTCAACTGTGTAGACTTTTGCTGGCATGATCTTGACATCGGGGCCGGGTTGAAATTCCGAACTTCGAATGCACCGACGGTTTAAAATTCCTCATTTTAATGTTCCGAAATTACAAGGTTCGTCAAGATCATGCCAGCGACAGTCCACGCAGTTGACTGTAAATGATGTGGAACGTATAACATTGTCTAGACAAATTTCGAAAATGACGTAAAATCACAATGAATAAATAAATTCTTGAAATAATTCGTCGATTTATTGAAAATTTTGAAATTTTGTCAACTTCCGTAGCCGAATTATTTTGACGATGCCCAGGATTTCAGAGTTTTGGTCTTTCGTGTGAAATTCTTTCGGAGTTTTTTATTATTATGTGAAATCGTTTTTTTTTCCGCCGACTCAGGTCAGCGATCTTTCACATCTTTAAAAATATTTGTCTGAATTTCGTAGCTCAAGTATTTAAAAAATGGACTGTTAGAAGAGTTTATTTTTGTTGCGTTCCACCATCCAAACTTCACTTTAATAAAGACAGAGGTCAGTTTGTTACTTTTTTTGTCAAATACTTTCTAGCCTACTCGATATGGATATTATTTCGGAATTTTGATGCTTGTTTACTTCTGAATTAACAATTTGTGTGTATAAACACCTTCTTGTGAAACGAGAGAAACATTTCTCGTGAAAATTGTAGAATAAACGGTGTCGTAGTTCGCATCGGTGGAATCCAATATGAATTCTTTTTTTTTATTTCCTTGTTTTTCATTATTATGCGAAATCTTTTTTTCCGCCGATTCAGGTCAGCGATCTTTCACATCTTTAAAAATATTTGTCTGAATTTCGTAGCCCAAGTTTGTCAAAAAATGGGCTCTTGGAAGCGTTTATTTTTGTTGCATTACGCGATCCGAACTTCACTACAGTAAAGACGAAGGTCAGTTTGTTCCATTTTTTGTGAAATACTTTCTACCCTACTCGGTATGGATATTATTTCGGAGTTTAGTTACTTTTTACTTTTGAATGATTTGAAAATTGTCAAAAATATTTAAATATTTAAGATTTATTAATTGTTAAAAATATTTGTTTGATTTTCACAGCTTGAGTATGTCGAAAAATGGGCGCTTGGAAAAGGTTCTTTTTGTCGCGTTTCAACGATCAAAACTTCGGCAGTATTACGGTATCTGTGGCCCCTAATTCTGATCGCGCAATCTTCATATTTGTCCGAAAATAAGACTTTTTTCAAGAGTGGTAAAAATCCAAATTCAACCCTTAAGGGGACGAAACGGGGGTTTTAAAGTTTTTACGACGACATCTTTTTTATCAGATTTGCTTGAAACTTTATATAAATACACTCCTAGGCAAAGGATTAAACATGTATTTCAGCCATTTCCAAAATGTAAACTTTAAGGGGGTTAAACCGGAGTGTTAAGGTTTGTTTGAAAATACCTATTTTTTAACCAGATTCACTTGAAATTTACCAAATTTATTTTATATATAACACTATACCATGTTTTCCTCGCTGTTCGGTACGTGTAGACAGTCAAGTAGTACATTTAACGCCTTAACTGTGTACGCCACACATATGTGAGCATGAAAAAAAAAACATCCAATCAAACATAAACAAACCCAAACTTTAAAACCCCTGTTTCACCCCCTTAAAGGTCGAATTTGGATTTTTACCACTCTTGGTAAAAAGTCACGTTTTGGGGCAAATATGAAGGCTGCGTGGTCCGAATTATCGGCCACAGATATCGTAATATCCCCCAAACTTCACTCTAGTAAAGACAAAATCCAGTTTGTGACATTTTTTACGAAATACTTTTTACCCTACTGGGTATGGATATTATTTCGGAATTTTGTTGCTTTTTACTTCTAAACTGTCAATTTGTGTAGATAGAAACATTGTTTGTCCAAATGGAAATGTGATGGGCAAAAATGCGAATATTTGAAGAAATGGAAAAATGGAAGTGAATATTGTGGAAGAGGATAATTTGAAACCGTTATATCCACGTAATGTTGGCTATTAGCACGTTTTGACGTTTTGAGAACGGTCCTCAAATGCTTCAAATGAATAGTTAATGTTGAGGACGGGACGCTTATATATATGTACACGTGCGTGTGACGCACTCTATCGTTTGTGGGATCGTGTTCCGGCAATTAAATTCCATTCTCGCCCAACTTCGTAACTTCCTATATGAGAATCTCACGCAGCATCATCATCATCATCCTAAACGCTTTTGAATGACCTCCTCCGAGCTTGGTGTAGAATGACAAAAAAAATGTCGCCTCCCTTTCTTTTCTCGACGATGATACACAAAAAACGAGATCAATGTGTATATATACATGTATCTTTCATTTTTTTTGCGTAATATAATTGTATCCCTTGTCTTTGTCAAGTTGATTGAATTTTCAAAGAAAATTGCAATTAAGCACGTTCGTATTGACACGAAGTATTTGGGGAGCTGAATTTCGCATTGGAGATTTTTTTTACTCTCGTGAAAGCAGCTTTTTTCGTAGGATTGCAAAAATTGATACTATGGTGGACCTTTTCTCAAATGTGCAATTGTTAGAGTTTTTTTTTCTTCGGTGATTTTAATTTCGTGGTTTTCATTCAACGAAAAAAATGCAAATGCTTCAAGATTGAGAGGAGGCCCCGAGCAATTTCGTTTCATTTTCATCGTACCTAAGTCATCCTTGAGGAAGAGTGACCGAGGGTCGCGCGGGGGAGGGATTTTGTAACGCGAGAAAATTGCCAGGCCACATGCGGGCAACCTATTTCGTTATTGATGAGGGCCGAAGGAACGTGTTTTCCCTGTGAACGTATACGACAATTTAGAAAAACCCATCGGTTCTCGGGTTACAAAAGATTCTTGACTAGACTTTCACTCACTTGTAGCAACATGCTGGAATATTTTGAGTTTTTCTACCCCCCCCCCCCCCCCAGACTCTTCTCAGATAGTCTTGAAGAAAAACGTCGAAAATTCGTTGACCTGAGTCAAAATCTGCTAGCAATTTCGTCTTCGTACGTTCTTGAAAAATAAACACTTTTTTTACGAAAGATAATTTCTCTCGAGGCGTTGGTGACACCTTTGTTCTCATATAAAATTACTAGAAAAATGGAACCAAAGAGAGACTTTCCTTTTTTAATTAAAAATTATTTTTCCGGAGTCTTGATAATTAAAATTAAATTTTTATTTCAACTAAATTAAATAAAAATTAAATTTTTATTTTTCTTCAATCTTAATTCCGGCTTGGAATTACTAAAAGAATGGAATCAAAGAAGTACTTCGCGTTTTTTAAAAATTAGGTATAATTTTTCTGGAGGCCCAATAAAGACCTCTTTATTCCTGCATCAAGTGAAAGGAAACTGGAATCAAAGTACTACGCGTTTCTTTTAACAGATTTTTCTGGAGACTCAATAGCGACATCTGAATTCCTACTTAGAATCACTTGAAAAATGGAATCAAAAAAGAACTTCACGTTTGAAAAAAATTTAATTTAATTTTTCTGGTCGCAATAGCGAAATTTTTGTGCCTGCATCAAATTACAAGAAACCTGGAATCGAAGTACTTGGCGTTTTTTTTAAATAAAAAATTATTTTTCTTGAGACTCAATAGAGACATTTTAATTCCTACTTAGAATTACTTGAAAAAATGAATCATCGAAGTATTTCACGTTTAAAAAAAATTAAATATAATTTTTCTGGAGACCCAATAAAGACCTTTTTATTCCTGCATCAAATTACTAAAATAATGGAATCAAAGAAGCACTGCACGTTTTTTTTAAATTAAATATAATTTTTCTGAAGACCCAATAGTGACCTCTTTATTCCTGCATCAAATTACTTGAAAAATGGAAGCAACGAATTATTTGGCGTTTTTTTTAATGAAAATGATTTTTCTGGAGACTCAATCGCGACATATTTATTCCTACACAAAATGGCAAAAAATGAATCGAACAAATCTGCGGTTATCTTAACTGAAGACAATTTTTCCGGAGATTCAATGCCCTCTCTATCCGTGCATAAAGTTACTCAAACAATAATTCACGAAATAACGCCAGTATCTTGTAAAATCCAAATAACATTTCCATTCAACCTATCTATGTGGTGCCGGTGGATAAAGGTATAGAAAAAAAAGTCCACCCAAATTCGCTCTTTTCCGATATTATAATTGAGTGTCTTCCGGCGATTCGAACGAAGCGATAAAATATTCACTAAAAAATTGCCATTTAATTGGGCATCTCCAGCGTGAAATTCCTCGAGGAGAGGATGTGAGGCAAAAAAAAACGTCACCGCAAAATTTGATCACATGCTCTGTGTGGCACGACGGACGAAGAAAAATAGACCAAGTCTCGAGGGTTTGGATAGCAGATGTTTATATGTGTGTGCGGACAAAATCCTTTGCCCTGTGCCATGTGTCATGCGAAGAGGGACTCTCGCGTGAGTCTCTCCCGTCCTATTGTCGAATTATTTTCTAACACTTTCCCCCATCTTCCCCGCCCCCGTCCCAGGCAACTTTCAACGAACGAGAAATAAATGAAGTACAAAAAAGCAACACGTATTTAGCTGAGTAAACGCGAGGCGCGATTTTCCAAACATGTGGATGACATAGCGGACCTAGACGACGAATTTTTAAGTATAGCCGAGGCGTATTTCAACCGCAGCAGGAAGCCAAAAAAACGGCTACGTAACATTTCATTTGGCTGCATTATACTGTCGGCGCGAATGGTGGTGTCCTACGGTCAATTATAGTATCAAATTCTGTCGTTCGTTCAAACCCTCGCATCCCTCCTTCGTACACTTGAATCCTCCGATGTTTATGTATTCTAGCGAGACGATAAACCGAGACTGCCGGCTTATCGCGGGTCGGATTTTGGGGTCTTTTGAGAAGGAACCCTCCGAATTATATTATCGGTATTGTAAGAGAGAGAGAGAGAGAGAGAGAGAGAGAGAGAGGGAGAGAGAAGGCCATCAGCGATCCGTTACGTTCGCAGCAACCAACGAGCTTAGATGCTCGATTAGTATCTTATTTATTGGACGGGTTATATCCTGAAGCCATTTATGTATAAATACATACATACATATACACATATACATGTACATATATGTATACACATATGTATATACATGTATACATACACATATACATCTACATGTGCACACACACGCACACACGCACACACACAAAAACACACACGCACGCACGCACACACACACACACGCGCGCGCGCGCTCGCGCGCACACACACACACACACACACACACACACACACACACACACACACACACACACACACACACACACACACACACACACACACACAAACACACACGCACACACACACACATGTATATTCATACATGCACATATACATATATCTGTACACACATATGCATATTCATTCCTCTCTCTCTCTCTCTCTCTCTCTCTCTCTCTCTCTCTCTCTCTCTCTCTCTCTCTCGCTATGTGTGTGTGTGTGTGTGTGTGTGTGTGTGTGTGTGTGTGTGTTCGTGTGTGGGTGTGTGTGTGTGTGTGTGTGTGTATGCAGCGAAAAGGCTTACCGGTTCAGTCACTCTTAAGACGGAATGACACCTCATCGCGGTCGGTATGGTAGAACAATTATAGATTCCCAAAAATCTCTGAAACGGCTCTTCAGATCCCGTCGAAACTTTGCCAAACGACGTCAAATAGATAGACGAATAGCTTCCAACCCCTCAAATTTTCTGAATTTGAGAAAAAAAATGTAGATTGGCTTATGATAAGCCAATCTAGTTTTTTTTCCTCAAATTCAGACAATTTGAGGGGTTGGAAGCTATTCGTCTATCTATTTGACGTCGTTTGGCAAAGTTTCGACGGGATCTGAAGAGCCGTTTCAGAGATTTTTGGGAATCTATAATTGTTCTACCATACCGACCGCGATGAGGTGTCATTCCGTCTTAAGAGTCAAAGGTTCTTTTCCTTCCTGTACCAAAATACAAATTGCTTTCTTTACATTCTTTTTTTTCGCGCGCTAGTCCGTAGTCCCGGATAACCCATAGAGCGTACAACGACTCCGTTGTCCCATTCTCAATATTTTTCCTTAACCTCGGACCACCCCTACCCACTGCTGATATTCGTAAAGGGGTTAGGCTACTGTTAGAATGACAAACCCACGTTCGTCGCTGGAGGCGACTCACATTCAAGAGGAAGGTCCAACATATGGTGCAGGGATCGTGGACTGAAGGTAAACTTATGATTACAACGATAGAACTGCTGGTGAAATTTTAAATGCCTTTTTCTCGAAACTATTTTTTTCCAAAACGGTGTACACGATTTGCCGATATCTAACGAACGGATTGACTTTAAATTTGGTACACTTTTTCAGTGCAATAGTAGTTTAGTCTTGAACGACGTTTTTCTTCTTAACCATTTTTTAATTAGTTATTCAGAATGATGTTTATTTTCCTCGAAAAATCGAAAAAAAGATCCAACATTTTTTTTATGATTGAAATACGATAACGAAAAAAGCTCGGTTAAGTGTTAGCGAATATGATCTATTTTGAGAAAAAAATTGTTTTTTGTTTTGGTTCTGATCAACCGGGAGGCCGAAATCAAGGACACCGTTGAGCCCCTCACGTCCCAACGTCCTTCACAAGATTGTTTATATCGTCTCCAATTATTGATATTTTTTTATGAATTATGGTACACAACTTTGTTAATGTACATACAAATATGTATCGACATGATTTTTCAACATGGTTGTTACGCATTGTTGACGCAGAAATTCCCTAACTTTTCCAGGTTTCCCACACAGGTTTTGCAAATATTCCAGGGAGATTGGGGTCAACAAAAAGCATAATTTTTTCAAGATCAAATATATTAAAATGTTAAATATTAAAATAAAGTAGAAAAAATGAAATTCAAAAAACTGTTTAAAAACTATAGAGTGAAAAAAACTTTAAATGCAAATACCGAACCTGTTCCTTATTATAAACAGAAATTTTTATGTCAGTACCAATAAATAAAAAATAAATATAAACACTTATTTGTAATAATAATTGTGTGGTTGTGTATCGATAAATCAAATGCAAATGAAAAGGACTTCAGAGTAAATTAGTTTTTCAAATTCTCAATGTTTGGCACTGACATAACTTTTTTTGCGTTATCTATAACGAAGAACAATATCAATATTAAAAATATACAAAAAAAAAATATTTTTATACCAGTCGGTTTCATTTTTCGTAATTCTTGCAAAAAGTAAATTCTTGAGAAATTCCAGCGAATTTTCATAATACTTTTCCTAATTATTCTAGAATAATTAGAGAATGAAATTCCCTGAGTTCTCCCTGTTTTCCATATGCATAGCAGCCATGTCAAATCATCTTACCTTCGAAATTGATTTTTTTTTAATAACCCTGATTTTCGGGTCGTAATATGGCCGCAGGGTTTCCCTGATGAACCAGAAAGAACACTTCGAAACTATAATTCATCAGATTTGAAAGCAATTTAATAGAGGTAACATTTTTTTATCATCGTTAACCATTCAGGATATTACTGTTATTATAATCATTTCATGAAATTTATGTTATCATAAACTTCTTGCATTATTATAAAATGATTGTATCTGTTAAAGTTGTTATAATAAGTCTTTAATAATATTCATAAGACGATAATTTGTAGAGTGCGCAAAAAACCGGCTGGAAAAGATTGTTCGAGAAATCCCGCAAAATCAACAAAGGACGATCTTGGGTGAACGACATTTTTCGTTTGACTTGCCCCGGAATTGGCCGCGTATACGTTGCGTCAGACGAACTTCGTAATTTGTAACGATCTTGAGCGACGGGTTGACTATACGCGAAATACTTTCGCAAATATACCCACATATATCTATACCCATACATGTGTGTTCATTTAAGTATATATGTGTATATATACATATATACATATATATATATATGTATGTATGTATGTATATATATATATATATATATATATATATATATATATATATATATATATATATATATATATATATATATATTGGCATGTGGACTATATGTGTCTTATTACGGGAGAATATGTAGCGACGAGGTCATTAACCGCGTATCGATCGACGAGTAGACCTTATCGGGTTTCGTCGTCGCTTACACACGTCTGATTGCAAGTCCGAGACATTTTTTTTTTCCTCCAAGAACGCCCTCTAGCCGTGTGAGAAAAATCCCCGACGGTGAGAGGGATTGCACGTGTCAAAAATCAATATATTCCACGTCAAATCATATCTCAAGATCGAGTAGGCGAAAAAAAAAACAAAAATTTCGGCTCTCCGTTTAAATCGTTACGTCAATTATTTCGCATGGGGGGGGGGGGGGGGGGGGTGAAAAATGACTCGGTTAGCTTTGCAACCGTAAAGTCAGGACCACTCTTTCATTCTCAACTCCAATCGGCTGCACAAGCATCGCGTCAAAGCCTGCATCGTTCGTATACAACAAGATCTCTTTTTTTTGTTTCCTTATTTATATTATCAAGCGTAAATTTTTTTCTTTTGAATCTTTGTTTCGGAGGTGTCTAAATAGAGTTCTAAAAAAGGAAAAAACGTTGAAAGATTTACATAGCAATTTGCGAATATTTTTCAAAAAAAGTTGTTCAACGTAATGTTTTCACTTTGATCGAGATCGCGATACAACGAGCACGAGAATATCATCAGTTAAAACCAAACAAACCCAAACGCCTCATCAAACCCCGAAAAATTATGCTTTTTTTCATTTCTCAATTTTTTTCACCGAAAACCCAAACAGACATTTCTACGTATTCTCATTAGGAATGTATTACCCCAATTTGCAAAAAAGGCTTTGGATAATTATTGAAATTAAAAAATTAAAAATGAAAAAGAAAAAACAACTCCGTTGCATTTCAACGATGGGTAATTCTTTAGATAAGTGATTTTTCCCAAAAATATCCGATTTCTCCGATGAAATATCATTAATTGAGTTATACTCAATAAATGACTAACATTTGTTGAGTTAGAAATGTTTAATTAACAAATTTTGTTACGAGCATAAAAACGTTAAAAATAATTTCGAATTTTTAAAAAACCGAAACAAACCCAACATAGGCGTAGAAATGTTCAAAAATGCCCTATTTTATCACGTGTTTCCGCCTACTTCAAAGCCCCATAACTTTTTATGGGGGGGTGAACTTCAGCTTCCCCCGACTGAATATCACCATTTATAACCCACTAAATGAGAAAATAGCAAAAAAATAATAATTTTTGGCTAATGTTTCGGAAAAGTCACTTATCTAAAGAATTACCCAACGATAGAAACTTCGACGTCATATCCATATTCGACACCCAATGAGGCTTGGTGCAAAACGCGATTGGAATCAACGATAAGACGTGGTCCTGGCCAACATGACGTTTGTGTAATTACGCGCTCGACGAGTACTGGAATTAAACGCGAATAGAGAGACGCCGGCAGGGCAGTAAGTACAGAAATGTATTCGTGTGTGCATCGCCGTATGTCTCTTTGAGATACATGTCTCCGTGCGAGGACTTTTTCAAACGTGCCAACGTCTCTTTCGTAGCTCGACGCGCCTCGTCTAACAACGAGAGAAATATCCCTTTATCTTATCGGAGAACACCGGTTGTCGCCGGATCGTATATTCATTTGAATTTAGTAGCCCGCACACTGGCATTTATATCATTACTATTATTATCGTCGTTATTATTATTATTGCGTCATCGCTACTTGCTCGGTAGATTCGAAAGGCAAGTTTATCTACAGCTAGAGCTTTTTTTGTCCTATCACTTCAGTCACTAATTTTTAACAGGCGTGACAAGCGTGACGCCAAATCTGCTTCGTGGGGGGGGGGGGGGGGGGGGGGGGGGTGAGAGCACTGGAGGATGGGGATTTTCTTGAATTAGAAGGAATTTGGATGGAATGGAGGGTGGATTTAAAAAACTTAATTTCTTCAACGATCACATTGGGACTTTTAACTAAAGGAATGTCAAAACAAAAATTGTGATATCAACGATGGTACGAATATTAACTTGCGGTCATAATGATTAAAAAAAACTCTTTAACTATTCAAACAAAAATGACCAATCGTAGAAAAAAAACATTCAAATAATTATGACAATCGTGCAATTAAAATACATTCAACTGAATCATAATAATCATAGAATTTCTGTTTTTGTCGTATGATAGTAAATCATCGATTTTTCTGAACACATTTTTTTGGAAACTTTCCTGTTTTGGGTACGAAAATATTATATTTTTGGAAAGTTTTCGAAACGATCATACGTTTAGAAAAATCAAGAAATTATCAAACTCATTGAAAATCATTAATATCATAAAAAGGCAAAGAAAAATTATAAAAGCTCAAAAGAGTCAAAGAATTAATTTTATATAATAAAATCAACGGTTTTTCGATTATATGTCACTGTTTTGTTTCGAAAATTTGTTAATAACTCTTTTGTATTATTATCGCAGCAAATCAATATTCCCAGCATCGGCATGGCTACGTTTTTATGACGTTGGAGTTTGCATCTATGGAATGCAACGAAAACGAACGTTTTTTAATTCCCCAATTTCTTTAGGCAGAATTAAGCTGAGTACTCAATTAGCATGACGTTGGAGTTCTCATCGTCGGAACGCAACAAAAAAAATGTTAATTACCGAAAAAAAATGTTGGCCAATTTCGGCTGTGACAATCGCTCAAACGTTTCGACGTATTCTCATGATAAATTTCCTACCTCATCTTGCAAAACATTCTTTGGGCAATAATAAAAATAAAGAAATATAAATTGAAAATTAAAAAATATGATATAATACAAATAAATATACAACACAACAATAAAATTAAATAATAATAAAAAAATGTAATATAAAATACGAAAATATAATTTTTATAGATTCGACCTGAAACCTGAATCTACAACAACTTCCAACAACAACCTGAACCTACAAAAAATATTATTTTTTTAGATGCAGGTTTATTATTATCATTCAGGATAATCATTTAAAAAACGGAATTAGAAAGAATTTTCGTTGCCCTCCAACGATGAAACCTTAAACGCCATAATTTGTTTCAGTTTTTTCATCAAATCGCAAACGCTGAATCGCGAACGAAACCAATTTTTTTGCGAAATCGCGTGCTCAAATTTGTCCAAGGCTTTATCCAGTAACTCCTATCCGTAAGAACAGATTCCAATTCTGATCGAACAAATTCTTTTTCCGCGATATTAGGTGTACGATAAGCAAGATAGCCACGTCCGCGCACACACACATGTACATATAGTTATGTCTCATTTGCAGCGCAATCGTCGATAAATATCGCGATTTGCCTCAGTTGTGACATAAATTTCAGAAAAGCCCAGTCAATCTGGAAGTTATGAAGTCACACAGCCCCCCCGCCCCCTGTCAAACCGCCCGGATGTATGAGAAAAATCCCAGCGGCCACGATCAAACGTCAAACATTCCGTACAACGAACGCTCGACTAATTCGAGGTCGCCTACTACGATTTTGGCCTTGACAATTTCATTCACCTTAACAAGAAATCTGGGACTATCGACCGAGCGAGAAGGGGGAAAAAAAGAACGATAAAACGTACTGTTCGACGACCGCGTGGATCCCTTGAAATTAATAGACCCAGCGTGCGGTCGCGAAAGCTGTGGGAAAATTTTGCCCGAAGGGCGCGAACCAGACTGGCGGAAAAAGTTTTTTTTAAACTAAACCGAACTATTTTTATTACCTGGAATGAAGAATATTTTCGTTAAAAAAAAGGCGGAAATCAATTTTTAGAATTGGGTGAAATTTTGTTTTATTTGTCTATATTTTTTATAAAAGTTCAGAAAAAAGGCTGCATTTTTTGAGCTGCTCAATTTGGTTTATTCATTTTTTTTTCTCGTTCTTGAAGATAAAAGTTACGTGAGTTCATGAAATTTATAAATCGCTAGGCTGGTTCATTTTGCATGGCTAAATAGCAATTGATTAAGTGTTCTTCGAATCAATTAGACTTTATATCCATTGTCACTTTCCTGAAGAATTCGTCGAAAATTCGCGGCGTCTTCGTACATAGGAATCTCTCTCGTTTATATATTTATATATATATATATATATATATATATATATATATATATATATATATATATATATATATATATATATATATATATATATATATATATATATATATATATGAAGTGGTCGATGTAGGAAGTGGTCGAGCGCGGGAGAGAAACTCGCACTCGTATAGATGTGAACACGGAATGTACCTCCTCGTTCAGCATAGAAACCTGTTCCAGAACCGTTCAAAATCTCACATATGAGCGACAGGTTACTCGAGACACGATTTCCGAAATAACTGCTCGAGGAGACAGAGAGAGCGAGAGAGGGGAAGAGCAAAAGAGAGTAAGAGACGGGGGGGGGGGGGGGGGTGAAACGAGGAGAAACATCTGCTGAAAGCTGTGCGACAAATTCGAACGTGCTTAAGACCCAAGTGCTCCTCCACAGATATGAATTTCTACTACACACGCACATTTCTCCCCTTCTTCGTTGAAGTTAAAAGAAAAATGGAAAAATTAAAAGCCACGCGTTGAAAATTTGAAGAAATGATGAAAAAAATGTTTAAATTGTATCAAATTATTACTGACAGTAATGAACACGCAGTCGGGAATCTCCCGAGCCAATGCTTGGATGGGTGACCGCTGAGCCGCGCGCCGGCTCGCGCCGAACACCGAGGCATTTTCACTGAATTTCCGAACGGGAGCGCAGAAATGGTGCTGAAGCTTGCCTCGTTGACATGCAACGAAATTTTTTCTTGATTTTTTTTATTTTTATTATTATCGACAATATTTTTTTGCAGGTTTTGGTTGTAGATTTTTTAGAACGATGATCGAAAATGTTACAGGATTTTTTGTCGTTTTAATGTGACGAAAAAAATCGTCAACACGAAGAAAATATATTTTCGTTGCAGACCAACGATGCAAACTTCAATACCATACGCAGAAACTGAGTGAAAGTGTAGTCGCCTGTATCGACGCAGGTTTCTGCCAGTTTCCCTGTGCCCTCGTGCGATATGCTATACGGAAGTGTGGGTGGAAGGTGGGGCTGTGCAACACTCCGGGGAGCTCACCGAGCAACCGGAAAAAGCGAAGTGACGAGCGTGAATTGGAAAGGGAAAGGACGGAAGGACACACCAAGGACAATTAGAAATAATAGTTGCAAATTATTTTCGAAAACTAATCTGCTATAACTAATTTTTAGCTGGACCCGCCATCGTGTCGATGGCCTTTGCGTGTTATGAAATCCCATGGCTTTCTCCAACGATATTATTGCTGGGACGCCCGATCACCGAGCTCCTTTTCGTTCAACGACCACCTTAAGGCCTTATACAGGGTGTTCGGCGCATGGACCGACACATTTTTTGGGGTAATTGGAGGGGGCAGGTAATTTGCAATTGTTTTCACTATTAGACCCTATGTTCTAAGTGTCACGGTAATTGAAATATGATTTTTTTTTTCGTTTTCTTTAAGGCGTTACCCCCACTTGTAGCGCAAAAAAAGGCCTTTTTCATGAATTTTTTTTAAGAAAACTACAAAACTTTTTTAATCGATCAATATAACATCTTAAAGAACACATCTTGAAGAACTTTCAGTAATTTTTTTATTAAAAAATATTACATTGTTTAGTGGCAAATGGCCGTCAATGAAATAATGTTTTTATATACACGGTTTGCGGTGACCAACATTGCGGCGAAGTGGATCATCTGAAAAAAAATGCGGACGGATTTAGTCAAATATAAGTATAAACTAGTCTTTAATCGAAGGATTTTAAAAAATATTCATTTTTCACAAAATGGCGGACAGTCAACGTTAATAGTTCGATTTTAACGAAAAAAAAAACGGCCGTTTTTTGGCTATAAAACGGCCATTTTTTTCGAAAAAAAAAAATCGATCTATTAAAGACTACATTTTTATGTATTAAATAAGCCGGCAAAATTTCAAGAAGATCGGTTCATTAGTGTTCGAGTAATCTTGGTCACCGACTTCAGAAATGCCATTTTGAGAAAAACACGTTTAAAGTTTCAATTTCAGTTTACACGAAGAACATTTTTTTTGTAAACTTACATAGAGTCATCTATTCCGGGCCCATACAGAAGTATGGGCCCGGATACTTATACTTCAAAAAAATGCAATTAAAAAAAATCGATTTTTTCAAAATCGTAAGTGGGGGTAACCCCTTAATTACCCGAAATTTCGCCTTTAAATCGTCATAACTTTTTTATTTGTGGTTGTAACAGCACGAAAGAACTTTTGTTGTGTTCTGGAATGTATGATTATTATAAATAAATCATTATTCGATACAATTGGTTTCAAGGAGGTGACTCTTGAGCTTCCAGTCTTAAGGGGTTTCTCACTTTAGACGCTAAAAAAGGCTATTTTCATGCATTTTTTTGACAGGTTTATATTATAGATATTGATTTAAAAGTTGTTACACTCAATAAATACACTTTCGAAATACATTTTGAAATGTTTTTGATGTATTTGTGTAACCCAAACAATCTTTAAACGCGTTTTTCTTAAAATAACGATTTTCGACGGCTTGTTCATAAAATCTTCGAAACTACTGAACCGATCCTTATGAAATTTCAACCACATATTCTTTGGAACTATAGCTATCGCGCATATCAAGGATTTTTTCAAATTTTGATATTTACTATTTTTGTTGCAAAAAAACAGTGAAAAAAAACACTTTTTTTGTTTTTTTCGTAAAATGTCCGCCATTATGTTATTTTTGCATATATAAAAAATCGTATGATATGCGCTATAGCCATTAACATACTGAATCTAAAACCGTTTGATCTTTTTGTTTCGAATGATCCATTTCCGAGATTTCATCCACAGCGCAGACCTACAATTTGTTAAGGACATTTTTTCAACTACCATTTTCGTCTATAAATAGTGACTTAAATAAATATATTTTTTTAAAATGTATTTCGAAAGTGTATTTATTAAGTGTAACAACTTTTATATCAATTTCTAAAATGTGAAACTCAAAAAAATTCATGAAAATAGCCTTTTAGCGTCTAAAGTGAGAAGACCCCTTAAAAATGTGTAAATGTATGAAAAATTTCAACTCCCAAATTGATTATTAAAAAAAACTTATTCTCCTTATCTTGACCACATAATGAATGATTTCTATGACATATAGTATACCGTTGGAAAGTTAATACACTCGAGAACTTTCTAAAACAAAGCTGAGTTCAAAATGGCTTTTAGTTGTTCTTTTATAATGAATTTAGAAGTTGACATTTTTCATACATTTACGCATTTTTAAGACTTTGGAAGCTCATGAGTCATTTTCTTGAAACCAATTGTATCAAATAATGATTTATTTGTAATCAACAAACATTGCAGAATGCAACAAATTATTTCGAAAATAAAAAATTGATACGAGTACCTGCAGATATTTAAAATGAACCCTCTAAACCTGATTGTGATTGCATTATTAGTATTTTCTAGACGAAATTCCGTAAAAGGCCTTGTCTTTCGACCATCCAAAGGTATATTAGGCCTTAAGGGATCTGCCTAGGCTTGGCATTTTTAAGAAAAAAAAAGAAAGACGAATAGTCACTTGTGAAGCGAGTCGCCGAGGTGTCCTATTTCTATGGTACAAAAAAATGGTCACGAAGACGTCACCCTGTAGACGATTTTCGTGCCAACGTATATAGCCTCGAGGTCGATATAAACGCGCGTTCTAAACAACCAACGTTGCTCTCATGTTGTCCTAGTGCATCGCCGCTGCCTCAATGTCTTCCACGTGTGCGGTAAAGCCGTTGCACAATCACGTAACGTACCGACGCTTGCGAGAATCAGTCAACTTCAGCTGCACCCCAAGCAAAATCGTTTAAGGGGACTAGGACGATTTGGAATGCCAAAAATTTGCTTGCCTCCTAGCCTTACCGACGAGCCCGCGATTAGTTACAACACTTTTTTCTCTTCAACGATGTTTTTCATAATATCGTAAAATGAAAAAAATTATCTACAATTATTCTCAGGCCTATAATATCGGCGCCCTCAGGAGGCCATGTCGAATCCGGTTTCACCATGACATCTCCAAAACTCCTGGAGATTTCAACTCGAAATTTGAACAGGAATTGCAAAACTCATTGAAGCGTTCATGGTATCTAATATCCGAATGTAAATAATTGTTTTTGCATTTTTTTAAGGAATAAGTAATTCGAATTTTTCCAAGTTTTGAACTATCTGGACGCCATTTCGATAATTTTATCTTTATTATTTTTTCAAATAGGTTCAATTAATAAGAGAAAGCCTAAGGAGAAGAAATATCTGTCGAATTTCCCAATTCTTCGATTTATGCGACTGAAATCGTGGTGAACCTGAATTTGACATAGTTTGCCTTTGGTGGGGTAAAACTGTATATTTTTTCTAAATTTTATCTGTATACTGATCCTACTTAAACACTTAATATTGATATTCTACGTAAGAACACGGAGATATATAATTTTGTTAGTAAAATCGAATTTTATTTTAAAAAATTGAGTTTTGTTAAATATTTTTGCATTGAGTGAGCTTCTTTTTCGTGATTTTCTTGAGGGAGACTTGTCAAGGCAGGCACGTGTCAAATTCTAAACCCAATCAGCCATCATGCCTGTGTTTCCCATCTTCCCTGATACCTATCTTCCATGATTTTTATGTCTTGGTGGAAACGTTCTTCTTGCTCTTCACTGAAGGAGAGGAGATTTTCTGCAAATTTATTTTGGTCCTTTATTTCTATCCCTAAATAAGCAAAAAAGCACTCCTCACGAAATCTGTACGCGTTTTTCTGAATTCTTAAACAACATACTCTCCGCATATGTGACAAAATGTATTTAGGTAGATCGAACAAGCTTGTATTCGCTTTGCTGCCGTCGACAAATCGCAAAATTAATTTATGACAGCAAATTATTTTCTATCAAACAAAGAAAAAAATCTTAAATGAACACTCACTATGAAATTTGAAAACCCTGTGTAGTAACTTCCCAGGTAGGAATTGACGATGAAAAAAGGGCTCGCCAAGCTCTGAAACAAGGCTCACATTTTTTAATTCAGGCTGAGCACCAGCCTGATTTCAGGCCTAGCTGAACCTCTGAATGATAACGCGGTTTCAGGCTCTTGCACACGCTTGACCAAAGGCTGGTAGAGAAGACTGTACTAAGCCTGAAACGACGAAACAACAAGGCTCAAAACGAGCCTTAATGAAGCCTTCACGAGCATTTATGACCAGGCTTTTCCCAAACTCTTCCCGAGGCTATATGAGGCCTGTTTTTAGTTTTCTATATTCTACATTGGGGTAAATTTAATAAATTTGTAAAGAATTCATTTCATTTATTATATGTATTTATTATTTGTTATATTATTTGTTACAAAATATATATACAAAATATTTTTAAAAACAATACTTTATTTTATTGTTTACTTTTATTTTCGTATGTACTTTTTTGTGTACCTCATAAATATCGATAAGAGCATATGTTTAAATGTTCTGAGCTGCCTCCTTCGCTTTCGTTTTTCGTGCCTTCGCGCCCGACAAATTTATTGCTAAATTTTTTTTTCATAAAAGTACATAAAAAATATTATTTTAAACTTATTTTATTTTATCACAACCTGAAACAAGCCTGCATCCAGCCTTGATTTTTCAGCCTCAAAATTCACCGGCTGAATAAAGCTTGAAATAACCCTGAGTTTAGGCTAAGCAGCCAGTCTTGGTTCCAGGCTGCTCCAAACGATGCAATGAAACCTGGGCCAGGTCTGTCTCACTCAGGCTCGGTGAAACAAGGCTCGCACAAGCTTGTTTCCATCGTCAGCCTTTTGATTTCCTACCTGGGTTGAAATATAAGTTGGTGAAGATCTTACCCGTAGTCACTTGACAAAAAATCATACGAATTTCGCCGACACCACGATTTTTATTTATTTTTTGACTCGTGTATTTATTAGACGTTGGATACTTTAATATCGGAATAAATCTGCAAAAAAATTCATTTTGTAATATTATAATAATAATCGCAAAAAAAAAAATGTTTTGTATTTCTCCGCGACCTTGTTACGAAAAATTACACACGTGTCAATTTTCTAAATTACAAGTCTCCCTGGTCCCCTCAATTGACTCACCCAAATGTGGTTCATCAGGCCAGTTTGTCTCAACAGCTACAAAATTTCGGTTTAATTGTTCTAAAACGTACGTGAGGCTTGAATGAAACGGTTGTGACTAATTTAAACTTCACACACAGTCGCATATACATATTAAAAACTTTTTGTTGTTGTGATTAGCAGGAAGTTCAAGAATTTTAAATATCCGACAAGAAAAGGGGCAAGAAGTGTTCGCCTTAAGAGGTTGTAAGAGCAATGTATCTTTTTATGTTCATCCCTAGAAAGTGCACGTTTAAGAAAGACTTTCGAATTGTCGATCTTCCTGTAACACGCTCCTGCTGTTGAATCTCTTCTATTAGTGACAATTAGCACCTTTTTCAGCGTCGGCCGCGTAATAATTGCTCCTAACGAGAGTTGCGGGCGCTCTGCAACTTGAAACGACCGTAACATTGCCCGTTGCAAAAAAAGGGAGGTACGAAATAAAAAGTGGAGCAGCTTTTTCTAGAAATTTGCGTACTTTATCGCAACGTTAGAGAATCTGCAGGAATGAAAATCGACATCGTACAATCGGTCCTACAATCTTGTCGATTATATTCCCGAGAAATCGAGAGGGGAAGGGGGGGGGGGGGGGCTCGCAGGAAACGAAATCTCCCCGACTACCACCCCAGGTAAATGACATTGTGATATGTTAAAGTGCATGTGTGTGTGTGTGTGTGTGCGAATGATACATCTACAGGGTGGCCAAAATCGAGGTGCATTTTCTTGAGACAAGGTAACTTTGGATTATCTCCGGTTTTTCTTTACGCGTTTATTTTATTTATGATTATATCTTTAATTTTCATTCAAAATTGGAATCGACAAACTATATAGTGTTGAAGTTTGCATCGTTGATACCTAGCGATAGTTCCGATTTGCATTTGATTTTCAATATTTTTATTATTATAAGCGATCTTTTTTTATAGATTTTTAATGTAGATCGCTAACTAAATATGTTAAAAATAGCTAAAGGACTTTTGAAGGCAAACCTGCCAAAAGAAAATGGGTTCGTTGCAGTCCAACGATGCAAACATCAACATCGTCAAACTATTGAAAATAAACGACAGACTATGCTATCTCTACGTAACGTTTGTCTTTTTAAGGCCTTAGGCCACAGGAACGGGAATAAAATCATGGGCGAATTTAACAATTTTTTTTCGTATGAAAAAGTGATTCACCCATAAAATTTATTACACCTATTTAGTATGAATCAAGCTGTTATAAAAGGTATAAAAGGCTTTTTTCCAATTGGCGTGACAGATAACTTCAACAATTTTTACTCGATTTACAAATTTAAAAGTTATATTCCTATTTGCATTTCGCAGAGAAGTACGTACGGAATTTCTGATTAATCGAAAACTTTTCATTTTATGAGCAGTTTATGAGCAGTTATAACGACATTTTTCACTGAAAATTCATTTCTTAAGTTCAAATACCTACAACTTTTGAATAGAACAATATTTTTTTAATTCCGTACCAGGGTGTCTAATTTTGACCAGAACTGAAATTGCATGACATTTAAGGACTTTTAAGGCAAGGAATGGGGATTTTTTCATGACACTTAGTATGACTTTCTGGCATAGAAGTATACTTAATGGTTCTACAGTGCGACCGATTTTCTAAATTGTTATATTTTTATTTTGCTGTTTCAAACAGATGTGTGTTGCATGCCAATAAAAAGTATATGGAATAAACGAAAAGTCACCAAACTGTACAATTCCATATGTAGTGAAAAATGGGAGACAAACATAATTTCAAGATTGCTATAAAAAAATATATTTTGGGAACATCTAGAAAAAATATTACAAACATTTAGGAACTTTGAGTAATATCATCTAGTCGCTTTACACGAATAACAAAGAAAAACTAATATGCTGAGATAACGCATCATTTTCTTTTACTTTCTTCTATTTTATTTTCTATCGATTCGATATTCGCGTCTCTATCGACAAGTACCGCAAAGTTAGTTCATATTGAATATAGACTCAACGATAATTTAGTAGGGTAATTTAGTAGGGATAAATTAGCAATATAGTAATTCAGGTAGACTGGGAATTTTTCATGATATTTCATGACTTTTTCAGGGTCGAGTGTAATTTCATGACGTTTAAGATTTTTCATGACTTTTCAGGTCGGTAGACACCCTGCGTACGTACTTCTCTAGGTCTTCTTACGTAAATTGACGAGATTTTTTGTTTTTTGTTCTATTTAAAAAATTGTGGATGCTAAATGTCACGCCGCGGAGCGCCTAAAAAAAAAGATAAAAGAAAATATTAGAGGTCGGCGATTTTGTGCATGGAAAAAAAATTCTAATAGCTTGATATTTATACTAAATAGATGTGTAATTAATTTTATGAGTGAATCACTTTTTCACACGAAATTTTTTTTATTAAATTCGCACATGATTTTATACCCGTTACTGTGGCCTGAGGCCTTAGGAGTTTTGGACACTTTGGACGCTAAAAAAAGCTATTTTCATGAATTTTTTTGATAGCTTTATATTATAGATATTGATATAAAAGTTGTTCCACTTAATAAATACACTTTCGAAATACATTAAATTAAAAAAAAAATGTATTTATGTAACCCAAACAATCTTTAAACGCGTTTTTCTCGAAACAACGTTTTTCGACGGCTTGTTGATAAAATCTTCGAAACTACTGAACCGATCCTTATGAAATGTTAACCACATATTCTCTAAACTATAGCTATAGCGCATATCAAGATTTTTTTTAAATTCTGATATTTTCTAATTTTTTTTGCCAAAAATGGTGAAAAAATCACGTTTTTTTGTTTTTTCGAAAAATGTCCGCCATTTTGTTATTTTTGCATATATCAAAAATCGTATATGCGCTATAGCGATGACATACTAAATCTAAAACCGTTTGATTTTTTTTGTTTCGGATGATCCATCTCCAAGATTCCATCAACAGCGCAGACCTACAATTTTTTAGGACATTTTTTTAACTACCATTTTCGTCTATAAATAGTGACTTGAATAAATGAATACATTTTTTTAAATGTATTTTGAAAGTGTATTTATTGAGTGTAACTTTTTTTATATCAACATCTATAATATAAACCTATCAAAAAATTCATGAAAATAGCCTTTTTTGGCGTCTGAAGTGAGAAGACCCCTTAAATTAAACTAACCTACCGGGACTACGATCCGGACACCCCGTATGCACACACACATACAAACACACAGACACACACACGCGCGCGCACACACACATAAGCACATACGCGTTCACAAGTATGTTGTAACATAAGCAGCGATACGAGAAACGCACGTTGTTTACACGGGAGTGTTTCAGGAGGGTCGGAGGGTGAGAAATTTCGTGAAAAAAATGTATACTAACACGATAAAACGTGCGTGAGCAATGAAAACTACCAAGACTGCGTGTGTGTGGTGCGTCCCGACTGATGACGTCTTTACGAGGGAAAGCAAATAGTGGGTGACTGCCAGAAAAGGTGTGAATAATTGCCACTTTATTATCATCGTGGAAGAAGAAGGGGAAAAAGAATGCTCGCGTGTGTCATGAAAAGAAAAGATATGGTCTAAAATTACGGTATTCAGTCCACTTGGGTAAAGTGCAATGACACCCGCATAATATTTGTCAAGAACGTCATAGCGCTTGATATTTTTAACAGCTCTTGTTTGAGCTTACCAGCTGCACTCTTTCTGCCAATTTTCTTTTCGGTTGCAAAATTCGGAAAATGGGGAAAGTAGGGTATGTGGACGTAGAAATCTATCGAGGGAATTCTAAATAAAAATACAAGTTGAGTACTCTGAGCACGCGAAGCAGTCATTGTAAATCTCAGCTACGGTTTCACACTTGTAAATTCTGTAACCCAGACCAAGATAAGTCACGTAGATCTCTTATTTCTCTCTCTCTCTCTCTCTCTCTCTCTCTCTCTCTCTCTCTCTCTCTCTCTCTCTCTCTCTCTTTCTCTGTTGCGCCTTCTCACTCCACATCTTCCACAATACTGTCGTCATATGAAGGCGGTATCTACAAAAAAACGAAAATGCGTTTTACTATACAGAACGATGGGAAATTTTGTACTGATTCCAACAGTACCAAAAACGCATCTTCGATTTTGTTTAGATGCCGCCTCCCTATGATGGCAGAATATGAGTAGCATTCCTAAGTTCGGTCATGCATTTGGAGACGGAACGAATTTTCTCTGACGGGAAGAAGTGCGGTAAGCTCTGAATCCTACTCCCTTTTATTCTCTATCTTCTTCCTAGGCGTCTCGAGATAACCAAGAGGGAGGAGTGGAAGAGAAGATAAATTTGAGATAAGTCTCGGTAGATAGAGCCGAATGATAAAGCTAAGAGAAGTTATTGTATTGTTTCTCCTGCTCTCTCTCTCTCTCTCTCTCTCTCTCTCTCTCTCTCTCTCTCTCTCTCTCTCTGTCTCTCTCTCTCCCCCCCCTCTCTTTTTGCTGATTCTTTCTATTTCTCCCCCATCTCGCGTGCTTTTCGAGGCGATAGTTACAGAGGGAACAAAGATTAGAGCGGACAAGGCGTGAAGATTGATTAAGGGGTAACCCACCCCCACTTGCGATTTTGAAAAAATCGATTTTTTTTATTGCATTTTTTTGAAGTATAAGTATCTGAGAATAGATGGCTCTATGAGTATAGGAATAGATGACTCTATGTAAGTTAACAAAAAAAAAATATGTTCTACGTGTAAACTGAAATTGAAACTTTAAACGCGTTTTTCTCAAAATGGCATTTCTGAAGTCGGTGACCAAGATTACTCGAACACTAATGAACCGATCTTCTTGAAATTTTGCAGACTTATTTAATACATAAAAATGTAGTCCTTAATCGTTCGATTTTTTTTTCGTTAAAATCGAACCATTAACATTGACTGTCCGCCATTTTGTGAAAAATGAATATTTTTTAAAATCCTTCGATTAAAGACTAGTTTATACTTATATTTGACTAAATCCATCCGCATTTTTTTTTCAGATGATCCACTTCGCCGCAATGTTGGTCACCGCAAACCGTGTATATAAAAACATTATTTCATTGACGGCCATTTGCCACTAAACAATGTAATATTTTTCAATAAAAAAATTACTGAAAGTTCTTCAAGATGTGTTCTTTAAGATGATATATTGATCGATTAAAAAAGTTTTGTAGTTTTCTTTAAAAAAAATTCATGAAAAAGGCCTTTCTTTGCGCTACCATCGTGAAAAAGACGCACACATATACATGTCCACTTCTGAGAAACAGAAAAGGTTGAGTGTACCCAGTGTTGCCACTGTTCCCACTTTGACCCCACATCGTTATCGACGCGTTACTATGCAGTTCTGGTAACGCCATCTGTTGGAAAACAGCGGGAAATTATTTAACGTCGTAATATTTACAATGATCACAACACTATCTTTAATTAATCTAATGATAACTTTTTTTTATAAGTGTATCTGGTTTAAAAATATGTTGACAAATACATTCTACTCTTTGCAATACATTGTAGAGTGTATAGGTGTACCAGCATGTATATGTTCTGGCTACGTAAGGCAGTATTGTAATAACCTGATCAGGCAACCTGATAACGGCCTCGTAAGGCAACCAGATAAAGCCCATGTATGACACAACGTCACACTTTCTAGCAGGGCGTTATCGGGTTGCCTTATAACTGCCCTGTCAGAGCAGTCAAGCAACCTGAAAGCGTTCTGAATCGGAGCCTATCAACATTTCTACACGGGATGATCATCAGGAAAAGACTTTTCGTATCGCACGCAAAAGTATGAGTGTGTACCAATGTACCAATGTACCAATAACTCAGAATTAATTCACAATAAATTATAAGTTTACCTTCCGTGAAATTGTGTATGCGCCTGTCTGTATATATGTATCCATGAACGTTGTTAAATACCTGGTGGAGAATTTGTCAGAGAACGGGCAACCTGTTGCGCTCTGGAATGTAACCGAGTAGCAATTACTATACTGCGTTACGAGTGCCGATACTGGATCAATAAAAACTGATGAACACCATTTGAATATTGAATTCATTAATTTACTTGACTCATTCATTCAAACCAGTTTCATGTATTTCTCCATTTTTAAGGAACTTTCGGATACCACGACTATGTCTCGTTCGAACTCTGCGAGTCTAATCGATGACAAATTTGTAGAGTCGTGTCTATAGAACGCCCTGCGTCCATTGGCAGGAATGAAAAACATCACAAGTGCGGCGAATGTGGAAAATCATTCGGCGCGATGAATTCCCCTGAAATGGGTCGATTTATGGAAAACTCCAACTAGCTCTCATTATCATTGTCGTTTTTCTAATATTATCATTTTTTCGAACGTCTCTTATTCGTATGCCCTTCCGCCTTCCGCCGACCCTTCGGCAGGGACGCCTTTTTTTCTCTCACAGCTACGATATTCAAACGGTAGAAAATGGAAAGAAATTCCCGCCCTGTATCGACGGAATTTTTCTTTTTCAATGAAGATTGATACACAATTTTGAAAATACAGAACTTCGATATGTGCGAAGGGAAAAAATTGAGGAAAATAATGTAATTTCTTTTTTTTCGAGGGAGAAAGAGGGACAGGGAAAGAGAGGGAGGCGCGAGCTAGGATAAATTGGCGATTATGTATAACAGTTTGTTGTAACGATGCGAGAGTGAAGGCAGCCAAAAGTTTTCGCTCTAGTACGTTGATCCAAGTTCGACGAGTCGTTTCGACCGCCGAGATAGAGCTAGAGCTCGTCGTCTAAGTTTAGCTCGACGCTGCGCCAAAAGTTAGGGCGAAGAAAGACATTCGTATATATGCATATATATGTATATATATATATATGGTGTGCATAGAGAAGCAAGTAAATGGGTGAGTGCATCACCGCTGCACATCCGACGTCCGAAACGTTTTGTTCCTTTTGCATCGTCGCGGATAACCGCGACCTGCATTACGTGTACTCGCTCCGCGAACGTTCCTAACCCTTCTTCTCTTCGTCTCATCTTGGCTCTCTCCTCCACCTTCGCGCCACCTCATCTAGAGCTACCAAAGTACAACAACACCGCGTACGAAAATAGTACCTGCGACCCTTGCCAGATTCTATATACGCGAGTGTACAGTGGATCCCTGATCGCTCGATTTAACGAGAACCCTGCCATAGATTAGATACTATCCATATAGATTAGATAGCATGTTAGATAACCTGAATATAGATAAGCTAATTCTATCTTAGATGTCTGGATAGATTACATAATACTATATCAGACAAGATCTAGATAGTCTAGATAATATTATATAAGATAATATCAAGATGGATTGTTTAATATCTAAATAGATAAGATAATATTATATCAGATAGTATCTACATAGATTAGATATTCTTTGAGATAATATCTATATAAATTAGATAATATTACGCTAGATGATATCAAGACAGATTAGATAAAATATAAATAGTCAAGATAATGTTATATCAGATAATATCTAGATAGATAAGATGATATTGAATCAGATAATATCTAAATAGATAAGATAATATTATATCAGATAATATCTAGATGAATAAGATAATATTGTACCAGATTATATCTAGATAAAGTAATATCTGGGCGAGCATTGATATTATCTTGATATCAATCCATCTTGATATTATCTATTGAAGGTTGCATAGTTGAAACGCAATGGAATTTATTATTCCTTTTTATTTGCCAAAATTGTTTTTGAAGATTTGCAATTGGAACGTTTTTTGCAACATGGTCGCCGGGTCCCCCCAAAACACAAATGGATCCCTCAATGTTGAAGTTGAAGGAAAGGAAAATACGCATAAAGCAAGGCTTGGTGATCCAGGCTCCACTGTACGAGTAGAATAGTATTTTTTGGTTGTGCTACGCGAACGCACAGTACATTTTTCTCCCTCCGTAATTATCTGCACCTCGACGCCAAGTGCGGAAGAATAAGAAGAAAAAGGTCAAGAACGCAGCGAGCGGAGAATGCGTCGGCAATTTTTTTAAGGTGGTCCACCCGGCGAAGTGTAACGATGGGGACTGAATATTTGGACGAGGAGCAAAGAAAAATTTCCTCGAGCTTCAAAGGAGCTTGACATTTTCTGAACTTCAATCGCGACACGAGAAATGTTAAAATGGCGTATTTTTTTCTTCGTATTATACGTATTTTGGTTTTACTTTTGGTATTATACAATATACGTGTCCCCGCATTACGTTGTATACAGTTGAAAAATAATTTTTTTCGATACAACAAAGCCGAATCAAACTCGAGCGAAATCTCCAGTTTATTCCAGTCAGATTAAAATTATGGGCCGCGATTGCATCGTTGAAATGCGACGAAAATACTCTTTTCTTTGGTTTTTTGCGGTCCGAAACATTTGTTGCACATTTACGTTGTAGCTTCCTTAAGAGGATCCTAAAGGACAATATCTTCGGGAACGTGAATCCTCGAAAAAAAATTGGGAAATTCGAATAAACAAAGTTTTTTAGACTCTGAACCGGAAAATTGGGCGCTATTTTTTACTCTTTCTTAACGTTCCATAATGAAGAAAGAAGTTGAATCCTAGAGGGGAAAGCAAATTTCAAAAAAATTCAATCAAAAATTGCCATTATTAGAATTTGTTTTCGTAGGAAAGCATAGCGTCGGAAACGAAAATATTTCGCGCGATAACTATTCCTTCCCCCGACTTAATCTCATTATCTTAGTAATCGAAAAGTTTCCTGGTATGCGTTGCAAAATTTTCAACGTTTTTCGGCATGCCCTCAAGGAAAAATAAAATTGATTCAAATTTCTTTACCCTCTAATGCGAGCTTCGTCATCATCGTAGGCGTTCCACTAGCACACCGTACCCCACACAAGTCCGAAACTTTTTCGACACCTTCGTCGCTCACCGTGTTAATGGTGTTGAAGCTTGCATCGTTGGAATGCAACGAAAATACTTCTTTATTCTTGCATTTTTTAATTTTCATTACTTTCCAAGTTCTTTTTTTGCAGATTTAGTGTATGGATGCCTAGTAGAGATCTTTAAAAATGTTACAGCGATTTTTGTAGGCTAAATGTGCCAAAAAAAATTGAGCAATGAGGGAAAAAATATATTCGTTGCATCCGAACGATGCAAACGTTAATACCATCAATGGTATGTGGTCCACCACTATGAATCCCTAGTAAGCATCTTTAAAAATGTCACAGTGAACTTTGTGGGCT
>CALYCA010000207.1:0-14040 GCA_944452715.1 Ophion slaviceki | reverse complement strand
GATACATTCAGGCGAGGAAAACATTTGCTGATTTTCATTATTTTTCTTAAAGGAAATATTGCTTTACCATTTTTTAAACTTACGGTATATTTTAGTACAACTTTTGGCTGTTAAATAGTATTTTTTTAAATGAATCTTCAATAATGGCGGAAATATTCTTCTAGGCACGTTCTTCTAAACTGCATTTTCAAAACTAGCGTGACGTTGCAGCTAAAAAACGAATCGACCGATTCTGATCAAATTTGGTATAAATCTTTCTCACCTCATTGTTTTAAAACCTCATCCTAAATGTCTTTAAACATTTAAAAAAAAAACAAAAAATGTATTGCAAAAGCTGGCCATTTTTCAGAAAATTCAATCTTTTGGTTTCAAAACGTACCATTTCACCGATTTTCAACATTTCTTAGTTAAAGAAAGAAAAATCTTCGTTGATTTTTTTCAGATTTATCCCGCCAACGCTACGTGTTACGCCGTCCGACAACATCCGCCGTAACCCGCTTAGAAGACTGCCATGCCTCCGCCATTTTTAAAAATTGATAAAAAATACTATGTAGCAGCCAAAATTAGTAACAAAACATACCCTTAGTAGCTAGAGCAGAGAAAAAACGTTCCTTAAAAATAAATCATGAAAATCAGAAATTTTCTTCTCGCCTAAAGGTATCTTCCCCCTTGAAGTGTAGGGTCTTAAGTTCAATTTTCAGCAAAAATTATGTAGGAACTGACAAAATTGACCGAGTTAAAACGATTTTTGTCAAGGCTCTGAGATTTACCCATTTTTCTTTTGCCTTTTTCTCAAAACTATGTTTTATAAGGTGTAAATCGTATCTCTAAATCCATTTGTCCGGTTCACTTCAACTTCGAAAAGAGCATGGTTTATAACATTTTCTATCGTATGACCGGAGAATTTTTTCAAATGTTCGTCCACTTGTTAATAACGAATTATTAAAGCTCTTCTTTGGTCGAACATCGAACCTTTTTCTGTAGGTGGCATTTTCGTTATTTTGAAAATCTCAAAAAGCATCCGGTGATACGAAAGTGTTTTTATTATACTAAAAGTACATTTTTATTGTTTTTTATTTCAAGTGAGTCTAGTTGCCAAAAGCGCCTACACCGATTGGCCATGCAGCAACGGCAGGGTGTTGTTTAAATAATAATAACTTCATTGTTGATCAAATTTATCAATAAAAAAAACTCCAACTCCTCAAGACTATGTATGAATTGTGTGTGAAAACCCAACCTCGTCATCCCAGAAAAAAATATTAAAAAACGACCTGGTTTTTGGGCCTCAAGCTTATGCAGACCCATTAGTACATGACAAAATGAGTTTCACGTTGATTACGATACTGTTACATTTAAACTTGACACTAAGCGTGTCTAATTCTGTAAAATTTGGGCCCTTAGCCCTTGGCGAATCGTAATGTTAGTCAGCAAAATTAGAGGTAAGTAAAGTACTTCCGGATGTTGCGGTTCACCTATTGGGGCGCACGCTGCGAAAGGCCATTCGGCATGTGCAAGGAGATAGTGTGTGTGTGAGAGAGAGAGGGGGGGGGGGGGGGTGGGCGAGTAAGAGGAAGAGAGAGGAGCGAGAAAGGGTGCCAGAGAACGGTACGGCCATGTACTAGGAGATCTAATATGGTGACTCGCAGCAGTCAGGCGTTCTGTCCAATAAAGTGTCAGCGGATGTATAAACAGCGGGAGAAACTCGCCGCACTTTGCAATTACGAACATAGCGAAACTTCGTCGCTCTATCGTCTCTCTCAATTTGACTGAACTAATATGTGATTTTGATTCACTGAAATATCGTATTTCAATGTGTCCGATAAAGATAACTGATATTAGCTGAGTAATTTGAGAAGTAACAAAAAAAAGTCCACGTTATTTTTACCCACTTAATTTGCAGGTATAAAAAACAACCTAGATATAAACAATTCTTAAATGATACTGTTTGTGCTTAAGGGGTCTTCTCACTCTAGACGCTAAAAAAACCTATTTCCATGAATTGTTTTGATCGGTTTATAATATAGATATTGATATAAAAGTTGTTACCTCAATAAATACACTTTCGAAATACATTTAAAACCAATTTATTTATTTAAGTCACTATTTATAGACGAAAATGGTAGCTCAAAAAATATCCTAAAAAAATTGTAGGTCTGCGGTGTTGATGAAATCTCGGGGGTGGATCATCCGAAACAAAAAATCAAACGGTTTTACATTCAGTATGTTAATGGCTGTAGTTCATATCATACGATTTTTGAGATATGCAAAAATATCAAAATGGCGGACACTTTTCGAAAAAGCAAAAAATACGTGGGTTTTTTCATCGTTTTTGACACAAAAAATAGTAAACATCAATATTTTTTAAAATCCTTTATATGCTCTATGGCTATAGTTGTAAAGAATATGTGGATATGAAAATATGAAAAACGGTGTTTCGTAAAAAACGCGTTTAAAGTTTGTTTGGGTTATACAAATACAAAAAAAAATTGTTTAATGTATTTCGAAAGTGTATTTATTAAGTGTAACAACTTTTATATCAATATCTATAATATAAGGCTATCAAAAAAAATTCATGAAAATAGCCTTTTTTAGCGTCTAAAGTGAGAAGACCCCTTAAAAAACCTCGCAAATTTTCCTGTTTGGATTTTCACATGGATTTTCGTCCATTAAATGTTTTCCCCCATTCGTCGAATGTTAATTGATTTAACAAGTTTTTATGAAAAAATCAATAGATCTACGAAAATGCACGTTTATACATTTTTTGCAGAATTTGTAGTGTTTATTTATTTATTATTTATTTATTCATTTGTAAAGGGTTTTTCTCGTTTTCCAAACGGTTCGGAACGTATTTCTGCTTGTGAGAAAAATTATTAGTGCAGAATCTGACAGGAGCAAAGAAAGCGGATTTTAATAATCATCGAACGTAACCTATATTGTATTTTTATGATTCCCTCCAGGAGAACCACATTTTTTGTTTACTTATTTACTTATTTCATGTTGTTATTCTATTGTTCTAAGGGAGAACACCACAGTAACTGCCCATTTTTTAAAGAATTTTTTTAAAGAAAGAAATAACATACATGGTCCCAAGAACTTTTAGGCTTTATTGGGTATATATTGAACTGTGTAAAAAAAATTATTTGTCAAAAAAATGCAAAATGGCAACGCTATAGCATTACTGGTTTCCAGCCAACCATATCCGCGGCACGCAGTAGAACTCTCGTAAATTTAATCCTGGCATTAAAAGTGAAATATTTTCGTTAATTATATTAGTTCTAGCAGTCAAGTATGGGGGAGGGGGGGAAAAAAAATTATGAAAAAATAGCGTCGAGTTTGGAAAAAAAAATTATATTTTCGACCATCATTTTTATCTAACAAGTGATATTTTTTTTTTACAATTTTCAATTCACCGAAAAAATTGTTTGTACTTGACTATTAAAGCAATCTAAGAAGCTACAGTAACATTTTCAATACGATTGGACGAAAATTGTTCGAGTTCTGCTGCGTGCCGATTTCAAAAAGATGGTTTTGAGAAAAACGCGTTTGAAGTAAACGGTTTTATAGATGCTACAGCTGATGCCATTTTTTCCGTAATCTATTGCCATCTATTGGTTGAAAATAAAACTATTTTTAGTCAATAACCTTTTTCCCAAAGATAATAGGCTTACAAGTGTCGAGAACTGAGTCTACCGGCGTGGCATCGCCGAAGGCGCTTTTCAGCGCTCGGAGACTCCTCAAAAATAGCTCGAAATCACTTTAAAACTGTTTTCCAGCTATAAACGAATATGCATCATATTTTTGAAGGTTCACAGGATTTTTTAAACATGTTTTAAAAAAACGATGTTTCGAGAAATGTACAGTAGCATTTTCCCTTAATGTATTTACTTTATTGATTTATTTGCTCTTATTATATTTTTTAAGTTAATTTATTTATTTGCTCACTCATAATTTGTTATTGATTAAATTAATTAGTTAACTGTTTGTTTGGATCCTTTATAATTAATTTCATTTATTCATTTACTTATACTCTTTTATTCATTCATTTAATTAATTCACTTTGCTCACGATATTAACTATCATTAATAATTAATTAAGAATCGAAATACATGATCGCGATCTTCTGCAACATCCTGTAATCTTTCCGTAACAAAATAATAACTCGCAAAATTATTCACTCACAATTGACAAATAAAATGCTGCTTCCAATCCGCCTCTAATTTAGTTTAATTTTCTCGAACAGCTCGCTTGCCTCGACATTAAGCTCAGCCCTTTTTTCGCGTTCACGATTTCAGCGAATTAAAAACATATTCAAAATTCTTTTAAATACAATTTGTCAAGCACCATGCAATCTGTGCATTGTTTTCTCGTCGTTTGACCCGCTCGTGTAGTTTCCCTGCGCGACAGCCTGAAGAGGCAAATTTTCCCAAAGACCATAAGACTACGAGGAAATTTTCAAATTGAGCATCCTTTCGCGACTTCTCTTTCACTTCCGGTCATCATTGGTCCCATCCAAAACAGCTGGAAAATCCGAACGCCCCCACACGCCCCATCATTCAACTTATTATTGGCATTCACGAGCGGCATGGGATAAGGAAGGACCGTAAAAGAACAGGAAGCCAAAAGGCTCAGAGTGTACACTATCCGGTCATATACTCTACTAGGAAGCACTAGAAAGCCGAACGATATTTAAGCCCATTTGAGTGGCTTATCGAGACCCCTCGGTGATTTACCAAAAGATCGCCGACACGGGGAATCGGCAGAGTTCGTCCCATGTGAGATGGTTAATACACAGGCGCAATGATTCCTCCTCCCAATGAGGGCACGAGCAAAGACGCCCTTTGTACTCAAGAGCCTCTCACGATCGAGAAAGGGTTGCTGTTCTTCGACCCTCCGCCCTTTGCTACGCCGTCTCACCCTTATCCTATTTCTCATGCAAACCCAAAATCATCCCAACACGTCTCGCTGAAACATCTAATAAATGCTTATGTTATAGTCGAGGAAGTTGAACTTTCTTATTGATACAATTGATGGATTTAATCGTGGATGAATTATTTGGATAGATATAATCTTGTCGAATGATTGTCCTGATCAAATTTTCTTTGGGCGGAAGATAACCTTTAGAGTCACTTAAGGATAGAGGACTTTTCATTTATATTATTGTATACAATTTCCCCGATTGATGATACTTTTTTTTTCTACAGCTTGTCATCTTCGTAATTTTAAAAATGTTCAAAAACATCCGGTCGTACAAAAGTTTCACTATTATACTAAAAGTATATTTTTTAATTCTTCATATCAGATTGGCCTAGTTGCGAGAAGCATCCCCACCGGTTGGCTATGCTATAACGGCGACACTTTGCTTAAATAACAATAACATCATTGTTTATCAATATTTTTATATTAAAGTAAAACTCAAACTTGGAAAACCTACGTATCAAAAGTGTGTGAAATCCCGAGCTCGTCATCCGAATACTCTCGTCGAAAAAATCTATTGACAATCGCCCAGTTTTTTGGGCATCAAGCAAGCTCGTTAAATCTCACGAATGAGTGACACCCTTTCAATTTTTTTGCATCCATATCCCGCCAGCCTGCCATCCGAAAGAAAACCAAAAGACCACAAGGATCTCACATAAAATATGGCCAGCATGATTTTTCCACCACACCGATAGGTACAAAACGGTAAGCACAGAATGTAAAGATAAAAGTGAAGGAATGTCGAAAGGATTGAAAAATGATGGTCGAAGGCAAGAGTAGTTGCGAAGTGGCCAAAACGAATAGGTTAGGGGTGAGTTTGGCGTTGTCGAGGGTTTAATGGCACCCGAATCGATCTACCACCGAAACCGAGAATCCCTGTCTCCTGCATATACGTATAGATTTTGTTACGGAAGAAAAATGTCCCTACGAAGTGAGTTAACCACCCATCGATAGGGTGGCGAACCACCGCGACCCAGGGTGATTCAGTTCAACGCGCTTCCTCCTTTTCTCTCGGTTCCTCAGCACCCGCCGCGTAATAAAACATGCCGGATTCGTGTACCTTCCGTTTATGGTGTTCCAAAAGAAACAGTTCTTGCGTTCAACTTCACTTTATCCGTTGAACGCCATCAATGCGATTGAGACAAAATCGCCAGGACTTGGCGAAGAGAGGGAGAACATTCTGGAATTTTGATGAAGAACGATTTTTATAGACGACAGAACTGGCGCCGTTCCATGTTTACCCCAGTTGAATGAACGGAACATGGAGGCCAAGCGGAGGGCACCACTGAATTATGGAGTGTTTCCGTCCGGGAATCGTTAGCCGTTCATTTTCCATTCTCACTTCGGAAAAACGAGGACCACCCAATGGCAATCGAGGGGAGAAATTGGTGGTCGAAGCTCGGATTGAAAAGCCTTCTGATTACGATCATCCGTCACTAAGTCCAACTACGATTCACCAACAAAATTGAAGCGATATCGTGATTGAGACGAAGGCGTTCACGACTGCCAGTGACCGCCATTCCTGTCATCAATTATTCGAAGGGTTAGACATACGATTTGGCAAAAAACATCGAAATTCCCTCCTCCATTTCGACGTTGGAGAAAAAAGACGAGTTAAGTGTGGGACTGCACGCTACAGAAGTGCATTCCAATTCGGGATGAAGGCCATCGACCCTACCCAGTATAAAACATCCGATGGTCTATCACGGTCCAACGTCACGATCCTCTTGGTGCAAAACGACGCTTGTATAAATTTAGATTTTATCCGCACACGTTCCCATACGTGGTCTCCATTTTCGTCGTTGCATTCTTGCAAAGAAGAAGAGCAAAAGCATGTGACGGCAATGTACCTCTCAGAATTCGTGGAAATATTTGAGGACTCGTGCATCAACTTCTTATCCTTTTTGCACCTTTTTGCTCTTTCGGGCTGAATCTGGTTTCATCGAGCTCATGAGACAGAGAATCGGTCAATAGGTTGATAAAGAATGAAAGGTCTAGACGTTCTCCAATAACAGCTCGAAAAGCGTTGGTGTCTTTCATCCTTGAACTATGGGAACAAGAACCGCGTTAGATTCTGGATAATTGAGCTCTTCGGAACAGCATATTCCCCGTCTCTCTCTCTCTCTCTCTCTCTCTCTCTCTCTCTCTCTCTCTCTCTCTCTCTCTCTCTCCCTCTCTCTCTCTCCCTCTCTCTCTCCCTCTCTCGCTCTGCTTGTAACGGCTACATCGGCGAAGGGTCCATTACACGATGAGTCATTTCACAAGCCATGGCATTCCCGATGGCACCGGAACCGACGCGGGGCTTAGCTCTATCTGGTTCAGTGCGGTACAGAGGCATCGATGTCAAAAGAAAAATGCACACATCAGTGGGCTATCAGTCAGCTCGGTGACAGGGTGCACCGCCTGTGTACGACTGAACATGCAATGAATTGAAACTTTTCAATGAAAAAAATCGACCATCGTCAACTCTTTCGAGTGAAAGCTTGAAAAACGTGCTCATTTTTCTTTCATTTCAGCGAAAATACTCCTGTATCGAGGGAAATGAATTCACTGGAGAAAATGTGTACACACACATACACGCGTGTCAGAAATTTCGTCAGAGGTGACCAACTACCGAGCAGGATGTGTCTTGGATGTCCCAATAAGGGTACTGACACGGGGGCAAGGTCGAGAAACAATGGCGCCACTTACAGCCGCGGTAGCCTCATCAGATTTCGATCAGATCCACACGAAATTCAAGGGCAACTGATGTCAATTCAGTGACATTGGTCAAGCGCGTCTTTGAGCCTAGTAGTTCGTCAGAAATCCGCCAGGTGGCTTCGGATGGAGCATTCTCGTGTAACCAAGACTACATTTCAACTGTAAGATTTCGAGCCACTGTACCAAGCACGGAAGTCACATGCTTACAGTGTGTACTTCAAACTTCTTGATGTTTGCAAAAGAATAAGTATCAGCACGACCTGATAGTCGTTTTATTTTTTCGAGAGTTCAGCCCGTAGATTGACCCAAGCAACAAGCTGCGTTCTCTCAGCACGTGCTACATTTTTATATTTAGTTTTACTGACGAACTTGATTTTGATCTCACCAGTTACAATTGAGATTTTTTCAGGTTTTTTTCGCACTACTCGATATACTACACAATTGAAAAAAAGTGGGCATACTTTCATATTAATATTTAAGTTGGGTTTTTACCTAGGCTGAGAGATGCTAAACCAGATCCTGGTTGGAAAAACGGTTTTCCATCTAGAACCTGAACCAAACCAAAATCGAAACTGTTACGTCTCTACAATCATTTTCTCATATAACTGACCTTGATTCCGATGTCACCGGCAATATTCAAGGTCCTTCCACTTTTCCTTTTCCACTTCCAATTAAAGAATTCGTAAATTTACGAATTTACGCATTCTTTACTTTCGCTGCCGCTGCCTGGCCCCAGCACTGTCGGTCCTGGGATCGACCCGACGCTCTGCGGCTGTTTCCCGAAGTTGTGGGGAAGCAGCCGCTACTGCTTCGAGAAAAAGCCGCAGCATCGGGAGCGTAGTGAGAAATACATAACTGTATTTGATGTGCACTGCGCGCCAATGTTTAATTGGCAATATTGAAGATTTGTAATTTTTTTTCCTATATATTTCACTTGACTCGCCGGGGGGGGGGGGGGGTAAGTGTCCACTCTGCCCCACCGTGGCTACGCCCATGGTACACGTATTGGATCGGGAAAGCTTCCAGTATGAAGATAGAAATCCTGGTAGCTTCCTCTGAGCGCCGTGTGCGAGAAGGAAACTCCCAGCCGATGCCAATGGCCCAGTTTTTTCACGTACCCGCCGCCTCGTGTTGAAAACCGAAGCTTTTATGGCAGCGGGGAGTTTAAGTGACGTGGGAATTGACAAATGCGAAGCACATCGGTAGCCAGCGTCTATTTTACTCAGCTCCCAACGTCTACCTCGAACCAATAAGGCGACAAAAGCGACGACTGCGCGATGACGAAGATGACGACGCGGACGGTGGAATCGCGAATACCACGGAGCGATAGTTCAATTGTCCGATGGAATTAAAATGCTCCCATTGATCGAAAAGAGCTGACCATCGTGAAAGCGACAGCCTATTTTGAGCAGTGCAGAATATGATCGTGTAGATTATGGAAACGTGTATTTTCGACACAGGCCTCAACGACGTACAGGGACACTAATAATTTATTGTTGAAAAAATACCTAAAAAAATCGACTAGCCTGAGAACCAATAAATAATGTATGAAGGATATTTTACTTCTTTTTCTTGATTCAAAGGAAAGGTCGCGAGGTCGAACTCTCTGATTTCGATTAAATTTGGCATATCTGTAGATGGGTAAAAATAGGGGACACGTATTTTTTTATATCTGCGGAACCCAATTTTAAGGGGTGAATCCCACCCTCGAAAATAGGGGTGTTTTTCGTTTGGCGTCGACAACGTTTTAACGGTACGAAAAATGAAAAAAATTCAAATTGCAACGTTTATTTTTCTGTATACATCATAGGAGATGAGAACGATGTACATAACAACAAATTTCATATTGTTTATTATAAAATGCAATTTTTTCATACGTCCCTCCGGGAATATTTAACCGATTGGGATGTAAATTTGCATAGGGTCAAAGTGGGAACAGTGGCAACAGTCGGTACACTGAACCTTTTCTGTTTCTTAGAAGTGGGCATGTATATATGTGCGTCTTTTTCACATTAGAACCGCTCTCGGATGCCAATAGGTTTGAACCTGTCTGTGAGTCGCTCCCGCGCAATTCTGTTGTGAGCGGTGATTTTATACTACTTTTGGTATCAAAAGTTAAAAAACCAGCTGAGTTTGTATGTTTTTGCTTCTTTACCTATCGCAATTATGTTCGAAGCCATTGTTCTCCCGCGATATACAGATATATTGTGGAATTTGAGCATTGTGTTTGTTGACCAAACAAAAATAGAAACTTGTCTGCACCCGCTTTAGAAAAAAAAGAGAGGGTCGGTACACAGTGGCTCAATTTTTCGAGGTACACAGAGGTAACTCATAATATGAATATTTTCGCGTTGTGATTCTAGATAGGTACTGGTACTATCTCATTCGGTAGGTACTCATTGTGGATTAATATTTAATAAATGATTGTGATTGATCTCATGATATGCTGTTTTTTTAAATTAATTTTTCAATAGTTTACTGTCCCATTGTATAGAGAAAAGCACTCCATTACCTACAAGTATACAGTGGATCGGGGTAATTTTCTCAAAATTTTGCTTGATTTTGAAATTTTGTTTGACTGTGAAATTAGGCATGTTTCACTGTGCACACCCTCAAGTACACAGTGGATCAAATCCCATTTCTTTTTAAATTGTTATTATCTCAATATCTATTGGATTAGTCCGTTCAGTGCTTTTAACAAAATAAAGCCTTCCAACACAATTCACCTTTAGTCAAGGTTTCATTGAGATTGGTTAGGCAGCTATAGACCTCTGAAAAAAATGAGCCACTGATTCCACTCTGACCCTACATGTAGAGGATAGGAAGGTAGTGTGTTTTTTTTCCGATATCTCATAATTAAGGAATTGAAGCAGCCCTTCGATTTTTTAGTCAAGTGCGTCGTATAATCAGGTAGCCTTTTTCCATTCCAAGTTAAATTTACGTCAATATAAGTTCGTTTCAATACGCGATTGCATAATTGTAAATTTCACCCCCCCCCCCCCCTCACCCGAACCAGCTCCCCCTCGACCGTTCAAAGTTCTTACCCGGTGGCATAGACGAAAAATTGGAGAAATAAAAATGAGTTACAATGCAAGTACAATCAGTTAAAACAGTCGATACAAATTATCTCGTTCTGGCGTAACGTCACTTTCAAGGGGTCAACGCACATTTAAGGCGTTACCCGCACTTGTAGCGCAAAAAATGGCCCTTTTCATGATTTTTTTTAAAGAAAACTACAAAACTTTTTTAATCGATCAATATACCATCTTAAAGAACACATCTTGAAGAACTTTCAGTAATTTTTTTATTGAACAATATTACATTGTTTAGTGGCAAATGGCCATCAATGAAATAATGTTTTTATATACACGGTTTGCGGTGACCAACATTGCGGCGAAGTGGATCATCTGAAAAAAAAAATGCGGATGGATTTAGTCAAATATAAGTACAAACTAGTCTTTAATCGAAGGATTTTAAAAAATATTCATTTTTCACAAAATGGCGGACAGTCAAAGTTAATGGTTCGATTTTAACGAAAAAGAACGGCCGTTTTTTGGCTATAAAACGGCCATTTTATTCGAAAAAAAATCGAACGATTAAAGACTACATTTTTATGTATTAAATAAGCCTGCAAAATTTCAAGAAGATCGGTTCATTAGTGTTCGAATAATCTTGGTCACCGACTTCAGAAATGCCATTTTGAGAAAAACGCGTTTAAAGTTTCAATTTCAGTTTACACTAAGAAAATATTTTTTTTTGTAAACTTACATAGAGTCATCTATTCCGGGCATCAAAAAAAACTGCACTTCAAATTGCACATAAAAAAAATGCAATAAAAAACATCGATTTTTTTCAAAATCGAAAGTGGGGGTAACCACTTAAAAACTTTGTTCGTTCGTGAACGGCCCGAGATAAAAAAAAGTTTAAAGGGACATATTGTTGTATTCTTCGACTGCTAGACATTCGTGATGATAATGATGAATATAATAACAAATGGCGTATTGTTTATTGCAATAATTCGTGAATAATTGGTGAAAACCACTCTTCAATTTTCTGCTAATATAAGCGATGACACTGACTGTTTTAACAGTCGCGTACTGTAAAATTTTCGAAAAATCTTTTTTGTAAACACTTTTTAAAAATCCTCTGAACCTTCAACAATATAATGGATATCAGTTTATAGCTGAAAAAAAACAATTTTAAAGTGGTTTTCGAGCTATTTTATAGGGGCGTCGCCGAGCGCTGAAAAGCGCCTTTGGCGATGCCACGCCGATAGACGCAGTTCTCGACTCTTGTAAACCTATTATCTTTGGGGAAAAAGTTGCCGACTGAAAATAGTTTGATTTTGTATTAATAGGTAGCATTAGATTACGGAAAAAAATGTCATCAGTTGAAGAGTCTATAAAACCGTTGATTTCAAATACATTTTTGAAATCGGCACGCAGCAAAACTCGAACAATTTTCGTCCAATCGACTTAAAATGTTGACTGCAGCCTCTTCGATTGCTTTAACAGTCAAGTACGAGCACTTTTTTCGATTAATGGAAAATTGTAAGAAATATATAACCTTTTATATGAAAATTATGGTCGAAAAGACGAACTTTTTTTTAAACTGGTCTCTATTTTTTTTTTTTTTAATTTCCTCCTGTACTTGACTGCTAAAACTAATATAATAAACGAGATACTTCACTATAAGCTCCAGGATTAAATTTACGACAGTTGTACTGCGTGCCGTCGAGAGGGTTGGCTGAAAACCAGTGGTGGTATAGCGACTCGTGCGCAGCTATTTTGTATTCTTTTGGGAAATACATTTTTTTTACATACTTCGTCATGTACCTGATAAGGCCCAAAAGTTCTTTTGACCAAGCATTATATTCCCTTCTTAAAAAAAATCCAAACAAAACGGTCGAAAATGGGCAGTTACAGTATTGTCTCCCTTAAGTATCCTGTTTTAGTTTGCGTTTTTCTAGCTACTATGATTTACGAAATGGTGTAATTCAAATCTCAAATTATAGTCGTCCTACTCACATTTAATTTGGACAGAGCATAGTTTATAACATTTTGTATCGTATGACCCTACAATTTTTCAATATGTTTATTCATTTGCTAATAACAAATGAGTGAAGTTGTTTTTTAGTCAAAAATTGAACTTTTTTCTACAGCTTGTCATTTTCGTAGTGTTCAAAATTTTTACAAAGTATTTTGTCATACGAACGTTTTATTAGTATACTAAAGATTATTTTCTTTTTAAATTGCATTCCAGATGAGCCTGGTTACCAAAAGTACGTGCACCGATTTGCCATGCAGCAACGGCGGTATATTGCTTTAATAATAATACATGCATTATTTATCGCTATTTTTCAATAAAAAATAAAACTTAAACTTGGCACGACTAAATGTCAATTGTGCGTAAAATACCCGACCTTGTAATCCAAGTACGCTCATCAGAAAAAAATCTTGCAAATCGAATATTTTCGTCCCCAAGGTTACGCATTCAATTAAAAACCATACAACATTTTCCACGTTGCAACTAAAAAAGTTGCTTAAATCACAATCGACTCAACACTTCCCACGTTTCAATAAAAAAATATTTTAACCAATCCAATCGAGTTCTACGATTTTGAAAAGCACAGGCAGCTCGTAAGAAATCCACGAATCGTTCTGCGACATTTGACCACGAGGAAGTTCAACATACTATGCCGTACGTCGCGCCAACATCTGTGACACTCGTCGTACAACGCCATATAAGCCCCGATAAATTTGCACTTTAGGTGTGGATTGACGAGTGCCTCGCGCACTTCGACGTTCCACGCATAAAGCTGATCGCGCACTTTCACGTTGGTGCTTAACTCCCGAGTCTCGTCCTTCGAGGACGTGAATCTATGGAACCGCCGTTACGCACAGTTTCACTCTGTATAATGCCGTATGAAAAAAAAAAATACGTTCTCGTGTGGAGTCGAATGGTCCTGGAGAGGTTCTTGCGCGTTGAATGGGATGGAGTGCTCCGGAGACAGGCCAGTCGTTGCCCCTTTAGTTGAGATCGTCGGCACGCCGTCCCATCACCGCTATACTTTGTAGACCTTCGCGCCATATACGCGCCAACTATACTTGACTATTTTCCCAAGTGGATGTGACACGAACGTTTGGATTTTGTGACGGTTGGATAACTTGCCTGATCGTCTGTTTCCAGGCAATAAAAAAGCCTCCGCAGTAGCACTCTCTGTTTCTCCCTCTCTCTCCCCCTTAGTGAATATCGCTAAAACCGTAAGGTCGGAATTACTCTCGGGAAAGGCCCATACCGATGCAAGTGTACGGCTGTTCCAGCAGTGTGTCTTCGATAACGACGTGGAATATTACTTGTCTCAAG
>CALYCA010000206.1:0-19406 GCA_944452715.1 Ophion slaviceki | reverse complement strand
AAGAAAACAATCCGCAAACGTTTTTTTCGAAATTCATTAGTTTCGCAACAAATGAAAAAAACAGTTATTCATTTGACAAAATTCTGTCTTTCATATCCCGACACTATGCAAAAAATTTTACGGATCGAAAATTGACAATCACCGGTGCTTGTTACATTTATTTATCTTTAATAATTTTGTGAAAATCAATTTCACAATAATCACAGTAATTATTTTTACACTTAACTTACATTTAAAAATGGTTAAAAGTAAGTGAACTGTTTAATGAGGAACGAATCAATCTACAAAATGTAACATATCGAAAATTAACAAACACCGGTGCTTGTTACATTTATTTATCTTTAAAACTTTCATTTCACAACAATTATAGTAATTATTGTTCAATTTCAAACTTAAATTTGATTATAATTCAAATTTAATTACTGATAATAATTTAAGTTTAATTTTCAAATTGATTATTAATTGAAAATGAGGGAAATGTTCAACATTTAATGAATCAATCCACGAGAGTCTTTTTCGAAATTTATTAGTTTCACAACAAATACGAAAACCGCTTTTTAATTTGACAAAATTCTGTCTCATATCTCGACGCTGTGCGAAAAATGTTACGTATCGAACATGGACGAGCACAGGTGCTTATAACATTTATAAATCTTGTAAAATTCAATTTGACAATAATTACAGTAATTTTCGTGAAATTTTTACCTTACATCTAATAATAATTCAAAATAAGTGAAATGTTTAATAAATAACGTCTTTTTCGAAAGTCATTAGTTTTCCAACAAACGAGAAAAACAGTTTTCAGTTCTACAAAATTCTGTCTTTCATATCTCGACCTTATGCAAACAATGTTACCCATCGAAAGTGGATAAGCACCGATGTTTGTCAAATTAAATAATCTTGATTAATTTGATTGAATAATCATGACAGTAATCATTATTGAATTTTCAACTCAAATTTAATAATAATTCTAAATTACTTTCGAAAAGTAATAATCAACAGATCAAACCACAAACATTGTTTTTTGTCCCGAAAATGAGTTTTCGAGAAAAAAACGACAATTCTTTGTAACAATTTACGGAACCAAACTTTTAAATGCGTAGGCCGACACGCACTTGGCCGATTTATCAGTTCAAAATGGTGTGGCGTTTTCCTGCTCAAGAATCAGTCCGATTCGGAATAGGAATTTAATTTCTTTGCTGGCTCTAGTCGCAGTGGGGGGAGAGAGAGAGAGAGAGAGAGAGAGAGAGAGAGAGAGAGAGAGAGAGAGAGAGAGAGAGAGAGAGAGAGAGAGAGAGAGAGAGAGAGAGGAGAGAGGAGAGAGAGAGAGAGAGAGAGAGAGAGAGAGAGAGAGAGAGAGAGAGAGAGAGAGAGAGAGAGAGAGAGAGAGAGAGAGAGAGAGAGAGAGAGAGAGAGAGAGAGAGAGAGAGAGAGAGAGAGAGAGAGAGAGAGCACGGATGGTCTTGTGGTCGTAATGATGTTATTTTCTTGCTGCCGGTTAACTCGAGAGCGTGCGCGATTGCAAAAAAGATGCCCCGCTCTTAGCCGGGCAAGAGAGTTGCATGTCTACCGCTTCACATACCTACTCTACTTTAACCCCGAGAGAGAGAGAGCGGAGTCGGAGGATCAGAAAATCCCGTCAGCCCTGGCGCACAGAAGATCCTTCTTCTGTATAGGTTCGAGCAACTCTCGCGCATACCGTATTTCTACTGGCGGTCGTGCCGTTAGCGTGCCAACACACCTGGCCATTTGTACACCCACACGCATACGCGTGTATCCTCCCATACGTACGAAGCGGTCGATAAGATCGAGGAGGGCGTAACTCGCTATGTTTGCCGCGTGAAACAATGGGGACGAAGGCCCTTGGACTTTAGGAAGAAATTCGCACGTGTATCGGACATTCGCGAAGCTTTTCCTTCCATCCTATGGAGGGTCGACGGTCTTTGCGCGGGGGTAGAAATTCTCTATTGAGAGAGAGAGAGAGAGAGAGAGAGAGAGAGAGAGAGAGAGAGAGAGAGACGGGAAAAGGACGGCGCATCGAATCGCTCTCGCTTTCGCTTCCTTCATCCAACGTAGCGAGTATTTCTCACTGTTGTACACACGAACGGACGGTACAGGAGGCATAGCGAAATAGCTTCCATACTCTCCGATGGAATTTTAAGAGGAGGCTGACCAGATGTTGTGCCTCTCGTTTCTCAAATAGTTCTTCACGGTCGTAACAGTTTTCTACATATATCGTTTTTTTCTTCTTCTCTTCTTGTTCTTCTGTATCTGTATGTTACGTATACGAGCACCCTGGGCCCGTAATTCCTAGGTGGAAAAGAATGAGCGTGCGCGCGTGCACTTTGAATCGTGTTGTTTTTTTTATTTTCCTCGCTTCTCGAGGCGGCTCGGGACCAGCCGGGTAATTAGTTTCGGCCTGGGGAAAATCGCTGAACGAGTATGGGACGCGGGGCAGTGAGGAGAGACGTTGCATCGAGCGGAGTTTGGGTAGCGATTGATTTTGACCATTTGCCGGGAGAGTGCGATTGATCGAGAGGTTCGAACAGAAGCTTTATTTTTTCTTTTTTTTTTGTGAGGAGAGTATCGGGATGGTGAAGTCGGGATTTTACAGGTAATTAATACATAAACTTGTCAGGTTTGAGTTTTTTTTATTGAAAAATATTGATTAATGATGAAGTTATTATTATTTGAACAAAGTGCCGCCGTTGCTACATGGCCAAACGGTAAAGGTGGTTCTGACAGGGTGGTGTGAAGTGAAACATGAAAAAATTTACTTTTGGTGTTATAGGAAAGCTTTCGTATGAACGGATAGATTGTTGAAATTTGGAAAATTGCGGAGATGGAAAGCTGTGGAAGAAAGTTCGATTTTTCGATCGGAAGATCGACTTTAATCTTTTTTTTGTTAAGAAACGGAGAAACGTATGAAAAATCATCCGGTCAGAGGATAGGAAATGTTATAAACTGCCCTGTGTCCGAATTTGACGTAAGTCGGACGAATAGATTTCGAGATATAGCTCACACCGTTTCGAAGAACGTAGTTTCGAGGAAAAAAAGATTCGAGATTCTCGAAAAGTAATCTTGCGGTTATAGTTTGTCCAGGTAAATTTTAGAATAAAAAAAAAAAACAAGTTTTATTACTTTTTGTAGTCAAAACATTCTTCTCCTGTCAAATCCCACGGTTGGAATGTTAAAAAGATGTTTTAAATAAAAATTGAAAATGGCTCGGACGACTCTAGAGAATCGAGTGCCAGAGATTTAAAAAAATGCATTAAAAAATATTTTAAACTGCACAAGCTGTGGTGCAGATCGATTTACCCTCACAAATTCGTCCCTAATGGACATCTCGCAATATTGGTTTTTTTGCAGACGCATAAGAGTTTTTAAAAAATTGCATCAGGGTGGTTCGCCGTAGCGCAATGGGCGGTCCTTCACAAAAATCGCCATAACTCGGTCTATTTATTGAATTTTTACAAAATCTGTGGTGCAAATTAAAGTTAACATCTTCCGTTATGAAATTATGCAACAAAAAAATCGTGTTTTTTAAATGTCAAACTATAAAAATCTAAACGCAACAAACCATTGATATAAACTCGAAAATACCCCGGACAGTGCACCTTAAGGCCTTAGGCTACTCTAGAAGCCGGAAAAATAGGCTTTTTGGGGCTTTTTTCAGAAAAAGTACAAAACACATCGAGATTACAAAAAAGGGTGTTTATCATACATATCAGTGACTGTATACAATAATTTTTTTAAAACGATTAATTTCAAAATGGCGCCTGTGCAGCGTTTATCTCAAAATTGCATTTTTTAAGTTGGTCGGAAACATAACTCAGACAATTTTCAATCGATTCACTTGAAATGTTGAATATATCTTGAAAAATACATTGTCTATTGAAGTACGTAGGATTTTTTTTATATTGCATGGTTCATTTGTCATTAACGAATTTTTAGCAAAATTTTTGAAAGTGAAATATTTGCCTAAAAAATCATCAGATAATTCTTAATAACAAATGAACGATGCAGTATAAAAACAATCCTACGTACTTCCATAGACAATGTATTTTTCAAGATACATTCAACATTTCAAGTGAATCGGTTGAAAATTGTCTGAGTTATGTTTCCGGCCAACTTAAAAAATGCAATTTTGAGATAAACGTTGCACAGCCGCCATTTTGAAATTAATCGCTTCAAAAAAATGATTGTATACAGTCACTGATATGTATGATAAACACCCTTTTTTGTAATCTCGATTTGTTTTGTAGTTTTTCTAAAAAAAAACCCAAAAAGCCTATTTTTCGGCCTCTAGAGTGGCCTGACCCCTTAATGTCCCACTTTGCGGTCCGATCTTCGCTCTCAAGAACTCCGTTCCTGCAATGAAGGCGAGGAGGATTTTCGCTCGCGCATGTAGCATAGAAAATCCGAGTACACTGCGACCTCTCATATTGGCACAGCGGTGGGATCAGCTCCAGATCACGCTTGCAGAAATGGAGGTGGCGCACCATCCACTTAAGCCGACTCTGCGCAGCTGAGGTAGAGCTGATTGCAGTACCCCTGAAAGCCCTCTCTTGATGCCCAGCATGCTTCGAGCCTCCCAATAGGAGCTGGCGCTACCCCCACCACGCGCTACAGCGCATGGTGGGAGAAGGCACATGGTGGGGGGCTGTTTCATCCGTGGAGGTTCCGATATGGGAGGTCGCAGTGTACATACATTTCGGGGCTCTGGGTCAGACTCTACAATGAGATACAGTCGAGTTCGGTTCGTATATATAACGCTGCTTTTATCCCGTCCCCGCAGAGCCTTTCTAACGATCTTGACACGAATCATCTCACTCTCTTCGGCCTTGAACCCTCCCTCCCCTCTCCACCTCCAAAGTACAAAGCAAGCGCAATTCGAGCGAGAAGGGGTCCATTTTTTCGTCGGATTTTCAGAGTTTAAAGCCCACTGGAAAAAAGAGAGCGGGACACGAGAAAGGGGCACTTGTAACATTTGTTTTCCTCGTTCTCATCCACCGATAAAGCACATCACGTATGAGTTTTTTGGACTTTTGGAAACAGATTTAGAAACACGCTTTTTAAAATATATTTTTTTGAGGATAAATTGTGGAGAATGTAGAAAAATATCTGTCATATATTATTTATTGGTAACATGACAACATAAATAGAAAAAAATGACGCCTTTGTCAAAAATATATGTCATCATGGTCATGATTCCTGGTCTAGAGGTTGATGGGCCTGAAATATTGTCGAAAAGTAATCCTATAGTTAATTCGTTACTTTTTCTTCATTTATTTTAGTTCTTTTTTTAACAATTTTTTACAGTTTTTTTTAGTTTTTTTTACAGTTCTTTAAAGGTTTTGTAGTTCTGTTTTTACAGGTTTGTTACTTACTTTTTAACGGTTTTTTACAGTTATTTTAGTCATTTTTTAAAAGTTTTTATATTTATTATAGTTCTTTTTTATAGTTTGTCCAACTAAATTTTCGATAACGTATAAAGTATAAAGTATAAAAACATTTACAAGTATAAAAACAAGTTTTTTTTTAAATCTCGAATACAATTCATTTTTCTCCTGCCAAATTCCACGGTCGAAATATTCAAAAAATGTTCAAAATAACAATTAAGAAAATGGCTTGACAGACCCTAGAGTATTTATTTCCAGAGATAATCAAAGATGCATTGAAAAATATTTTAAACTGTACAAGTTATCGTGCAGATATTTACCCTCATAACTCTCTCCAATGGACACTTCGCAATAATTGTTTTCTTTTTGCTGATGCGAAAAAGTATAAAGAATAATAACTAACAACGAAGAATCCATTTTTTGAACACTTCATGTAACCCTTCCTTAACCCTTCGTTAACACACTCGTATTTGGCCACGATTTTCACCCACTGGGTCAATTTGACCCTCATCCAGCTGCCATCACTAAACCTTCGGTCGGATTTTATCGAAAAATATCTCGGCTAGACTAAACATTTCTCAATATGTCTCCATAATTAAAATTCGCAAAATATCAAATTAAATCGTTAAAAAAAACGACTGCATATTTTCAATTTTGGCAAAGTGTGTATTTTGACTTTTCGCGGGTGGAAGAACAAGCACCCTCTCGATATATGAAGGGACTTAACACGGTCCTCAGACGTGAATTAAAAAAAACAAGCGGGGTCGCGATTAAGGTAGTTCCTCCGCGAAAATCTCAACCAAAAGTTTACATACCATGTTCATGTTCAAAAGATTGATAATTGGTTTAATTAGTAATAAATAAAATTAAAAACTACGCAATATTGACTCGGTATTAGTAGATAATACGATGGATATCATTTATTGCCGTAAAATATATTTTATATTGTGTTTTTGATCTACCATTGCCAGTAAACTTTTTGCCGGGACTGTCCAGGCCCCGGCCCCAATTGTTTTTTTTCCAGGCTTTGCCAGGCTTTGCACCAAAATTGTGAGGGCTTTTCATGGTTATATCTTGGAAACTAGATGGTGAATCATTCTCATTTTTTTTCACATTATTCGTGATATCTTACTCTAGCTTATCCTCGTTTTTTATCAATTTCTTAATTTTAGTTTTGACAGTAAAATTAATGATGCTCTGTTTGGCCATCATAACGCATTTGTTGCGTGTAAACCAAGCCAACTTTAAGTGTAAATATCTCAGGTTTGGGGTGGTCAAACTTATTCAAATTGCACAGATGTTTGGATAATGTATTGAATAACATATATGTCAAATTTTAACCATTTCTTAATTCGACTCTTCTGTGGAGGTACTACCTTAAGTTTTTGTCTTTCGACGTAAAACGGCGTAAGGTGAAGTTTGAGGAGTGACAAACGATATTGCCGCAGGATTCTAAGATGCTCGGTTGGTAAGACGAGAGATATATACCGACATGACGATTATTCTCGTCCCGGGAAACGAGCTCGTTAGGCTTTCTTAAGAGCCGTAGAAACGCTCGCGCCCCGAGTTAATTAGAAAAGCGAGTCGAGGCCTCGATTCGCGACGTAATATGCTCACGGCCGTGTATTTCGCTCCGCCACCGCGTGTCTCTCGTGCTGCAATAATCTTTCGTCTCTCTTCGTCCTCCGTGACCCTCGCGAGCTTCCTTCTTGGCTACGTACTCGGGAATTCACGAGAGATAGAAGCCCATAAGTCACCCGCACGTGTGTTCCCTTCGTGTAGGGCGCTTTGCGAGCATCGGAAGCTCGACACGCTGCTGCGACAGAAGAATAGCATATTGGAATCCATAACGGTGATCCCGAATACCGGTATGGAAAGGACAACGAGAGAGGTAGAGAGAGAGAGAGAGAGAGAGAGAGAGGGGAGGAGTTGGGTAAGAGAGACATTGTAGGAAGTCATCACGTTTTCCATAATTCACTCTTACATGTCACCAGACTCGACGGTCACCGCGCAAAAGCCTCGTATGATTTACGAGCTTTCCTACCAATCTTTATCTCTTCCCGAGCCATCCACAGCCTCCGATACGTACGTCCGTTGCGAATAATTCATCCACTTTCTCAGCCTTCGAACCTTTGTATTCTCATTCTTCTTTACCAACTTCTCCGATTTCGAATCGAACGGCGATTAGGTCACGAATTCGTACGGTATTTGAGTATCTGACAGATGACAGCTCCGAGAAAGAAGCAGCCTTTTCTACGTTTTCCTCCTGACGTTCCGTGGGAAAAGATCATTTGGTGGCAACATTTTTCAAGTATCATTGGGTGGAAGTTCCACCAGAGTTTCATTGGGTGGAAGTTCCAACAAAGTTTCATTGGGTGGAAGTTCAAACAAAGTTACATTGGGTGGAAGTTCCAACAAAGCTACATTGGGTGGAAGTTCGAACAAAGTTTAATTGGGTGGAACTTCTAACGAAGTTCCATCGGGTGAAAGTTCCAACAAAGTTCCATTGGGTGGAACTTCCAACAAAGTTCCAGTGGGTGGAACTTCCAACAAAGTTCCAGTGGGTGGAACTTCCAACAAAGTTCCAGTGGGTGGAACTTCCAACAAAGTTCCATTGGGTGAAACTTCCAATATTTTGCAAATGTCATCGGGTGAAAGTTCCAACAAAGTTCCATTGGGTGGAACTTCCAACAAAGTTCCAGTGGGTGGAACTTCCAATATTTTGCAAATGTCATCGGGTGAAAGTTCCAACAAAGTTCCATTGGGTGGAACTTCCAACAAAGTTCCAGTGGGTGGAACTTCCAACAAAGTTCCATTGGGTGAAACTTCCAATATTTTGCAAATGTCATTGGGTGGAAGTTCCAACAGAGTTCCATTGGGTGGAACTTCCAACAAAGTTCCAGTGGGTGGAACTTCCAACAAAGTTCCATTCGGCGGAACTTCCAACAAGGTTTCATTGGGTGGAATTTCCAACAAAGTTCCATTGGGTGGAACTTCCAATAATTGGCAACTGTCATTTGGTGGAAGTTCGAGGAACATTTTAACGATCGCCGGTTCGCGAAATCTATAAACATAAACATTGTCAGAGAAGATTTTTGAAATATTGGATTTCGGGAATCCGTTGGAAAACAACAATCACTATTTTCAAAAATGTCAACTAGGTGTAAGCCCTTAAAAGTCTAAAGGGCCGAAAAAGATATAGTAACTTTCAGTGTACTGAGGATTCGTCGATCGTATTTTAAACGACAGACAAGTTAGTTTTTTCGGAACTTCCTCGGATTATTGATAGAGCAGTAAAACGATAAATCAATCATTCTTAGGAGCAGAGCAAGTCCAAAAGATTTTCGACACGCGACAAGCCCTGACCCTCGAAGAGAAATAACATTTCTAGAATTAAAAGGGATTGAGACGTGTCGAACGCAGCTCAGGCGTCTAATGTATAACGCGAACACGAGCTTCGTGAATATCTATTAGAAGGCCGTACAAAACGATTTCGAACCAAACACGCGTCCTTAGGATCACGCACACGGCGCTCGATGATTGATGATGGCACGGGGGTTACAAAAATCAGAGAGAGAGAGAGAGAGAGAGAGAGAGAGAGAGAGGGAGAGAGAGAGAGAGAGAGAGAGAGAGAGAGAGAGAGAGAGAGAGAGAGAGAGAGAGAGAGAGAAACGAAGGCAGGGGCCGAGCAAACAAAACGTTGCTTCTTCGGAATGGTTGATGATCCCCCCCCCTCCCCCCTCAAGATAAACTGGCCCAAAGGTTGCTCGTTTGGGTCTTTGCATAGTGATCGGTGGTTCGTTTTATTGGGTTTGTTTGGATTTGAAAGGAGACCCGAAAGTCTAGGGGGTTAGCAATAATGTATTGAAATATAATTCCAACGACGGGTTTGCCGTGAACCATTCGAAATTTTCATTTTTTCTTTGGATGCTGAAGTATCGGAATGGGCATCTCCAGCTGAGGGATTATTGCGGAGGTGCCTACTTCGCCACTGCATATATACTTGGAAGTTCGAAGCCTTTAACTTTTCTCGCTCGTTTCAAACTATCGTTCCTTCTACTTTTTTTCGCCTTTTGTCGCTCCATTTTCATTTTTTTTAGATGCTGAAGTATCGAAATTGGTATCTCCAGCTGAGGGATTATTACGGAGGCGCCCACTTCGCCACCGCATAAATACTTATTAGTTCAAAGCCTTTGATTTATCTTGTTCATTTCAAACTATCTTTCGTGTCTACTTTTTTCACTCTTTTTTTCACTCTCGCTCTACAGCGGAGTCTTGTTTTTCTTCGCCCCATTCGGCTCTAAGAGTAGCTGAGTTCAGTGAGTTGCTAAATCAAATGGTGTATGGATGAGCGTTATACCCAGTGGTGTATAGGGAGCGTTGAATCAATTGGTGTATAGATCGAGACCTGTTGCTGTGTCTGCCCTTTGACTTTGGTTTTTTGTTGTTGGACTTGAATTTTTATTTTGATTGCGTTTTACATTTTTCTTTGATTTTCATCTCCATTTGATTTTGATTGCGTTTTCGACGTTGTGAGGTGGTTGATTTTTCTGGTTACGATTGACTCAGTTCGGTTCGCTAAGGCTTGCGTTTTTATTTGTTGTTTCACTTGATCCTAAATCTAGTTTATAGTATATGCGAATTATTTTGTTCATCCTGTTCATTTTACATTGTTATTTCTCCTTCCGTATTATCTTCAAACTTTATGCTTGTTAATTATTTCTATTTTGTGTGCTTGCGTTCGGTACATAGTTGCTTTTATCTTTGAAATTGTATCCTTATTATCATTGTTATTTTAGTATTGTTTGTTACTTCGGATGTTTATGAATAATACGATTAATGCCGTATCTTTATTTGCTCGAAAGTTTTACCGGGGCATAATAAATTTTATCAATCAATCAATCAATCTCTCTATCTCTCTCTGTCTCTCTAGTATCGAACTATCTTTCATTTCTACCTTTTCACCCTTTTTCTCTTTCTCCCTCCCTCTCCCTCGAATTTCTAGCTATCGTTCATTTCTACTTTTTGTTTCACGATCTCTCTCTCTCTCTCTCTCTCTCTCTCTCTCTCTCTCTCTCTCTCTCTCCCCATTCTCAGTATTTCCTTAAATAAAACGATCAATTATTGGACCTGCCGAGCTCGGGGTCGATATCGAGCCTCATCAACGATCGGCTGTATCCATTTTGCACCATTAGACATACAGTAATGGAGAAGGGATTCTTCGGCTGCAGTCAATAAAATATAATTACAGTGTCCCTCGAGGGCGTAGAAATCGATAGACTCGTTTTTAATTGATTTCCAGAGTTGCGCCGAATGAATCGAGGTAAGGCCGTGTACGAGGCACGTACACAGACACACGGGCGTGCATATACGAATATGAATAAATAATTTGTATCGTCCGCGAGGCCCCCGGAGCTCTCTAGCGATTCTAGGCTCGGGAGAGCCCGCCATTCCCATTGCTCCTGTTTCATTCGCTAAAAACGATCGTCGTATTCTATCTCGTACTTCGAGGGACGTTATCGATTTGCAATATCTCGGTGGTGCGTATGCAGCATCGTACGAGAGCGGCGAGGATGCGCGCCACCACCGCGCACATATACATATGCGAATCTTCATTAGCATAACTTCGGCATAAAACATCGTGGGATACATAGAGAAAGAGAAAGCGAGAGGGGGATGCGATTCCGCGTAGGAGAGGAGGAAAACGATCATGAATATTTTAACCATCCCGGCGCCTCGGGAGACAACATTATCTTATTACGAAAGAAGAAGAATAAAAAAACGACAAAAAATGCTTGCGTCACAGAGAAAAATCATTTGTGAACATTTTTCCAATTCGCTCAATTATAATAATAATCTATATCTGTGTGAAATTTTTTTTTAAATCGGTGAATGAGATTTTGATTTTTCTAAACATAATAATTGTTGCCCAAATCTTTTAGGCGTCGATCTGCTTCGTAGGGGCGCTTGGAGCACAATACTGTTGAACTTTTGCCCCGATCGCTAATAAGCGAGAGAGAGAAGGAGGAGGTGATCGTCTGGTGCGCAAAGAGCCACCGAGGCAGCTATACCCTTGCGAATATGCGAAACATTCGAGACGCAGCTTCTCCAGGCGGAGAGTCAAGGTCGCGTGTGCAAAGGAGGAAGGGCGCCCTTTCTAACTCACGCTGCATATGCGGTGGAACTATCGATTTTTTCGGAATTTTTATTACAGATAATCATATTCATATGTCCATTTAATTAATTTCAATTTTTTATATTTATCTAATTAATTCTAATTTGAGATTCAATATCGATTCAATTTATCTTGACTTAATATTTAATATTTAGTCAATATATATATGTGTTGAGGTAAATCTTTATTTATTCTATTTATTTTATTTTAAATGAATAAAATAAAATTTTCATTTAGGTAAAACGGACTTTCTGAAATTTTCATGACCGATAACTAATTTTATGCATTTATTCAATTAATTTGAATTATACATATTTATTTCATTAATTTGATATTTAATTAATTGATGTATAGGGGGTGTCCTGTTATGAAACGATAATCCTGCAACTGTCGATAGGTCAGATAATGTCCTACTATATGCTGGAATTTCAGTTTAGTAAAAGTCCCACAATTTTCGAGATAAAAATCATCTGTTTTTGGTTTTTCGCATATCATTCAAAGTCGGATGTTCGAATTGGTGTGTATGAAAATTCTGCATACGATCTTTTTTAATAAAGTTTTCTTTACATTTAAGGTTAAAAAGAAGACTTTTCTAGTTGCAACAAATAACGAAGAGTATTTTGCAAAAAATCGGGTCAAAAAAGTTATCATTTGTAGAAATGGCATGCGAAAAACCAAAAGCAGATGATTAAAAAAAATAACATAAAGTATAAACATGGGACTTTTACTAAACTGAAATTTCAGCATATAGTAGGACATGATCTGACCTATCGACAGTTGCAGGATTATCCATTCATAACAGGACACCCTGTGTATATATATATATATATACACGTATATAAATTAATCGAATTACTTTATTGGAAATTAAATGAAAATTGATTGAATAAATTTACAATATTGAAATTAATTGAATAAATATATCAAATTAGTTTTCGGTACTGAAACTTTATAAAAATCTACCTAAAAATATATACATACCCTACCGGCGATAAGTTTCCGGACAGGAATTCAAAAAAGTTCCGGACCGATTTTTTATGCCATTTCGCCGATAGTTGACAAAAATTAATTTTATAAACGGCATTTTGATGGGGTGGAATTCACCTTCAGGCCGTTAAAAAAAATTACTATTATTTCACGACTAGTACCTTTTTCGAAAACGTAACTTTCTGGTGGACCTCGTTTACAGACGTAATTTTTTTTATGCCTTTCTTTGACCGGAATCATAAAGGGGGAAGCTCAAGCTTTATTTTTGTTTTTTTTTTCAAGCTTCGCAAGATTTTTTTTTCTAAAGATGTTTTAATTTTTTTTTAAAGAGACAATTTGAAAAACAATGTGTAACGCGAAAACGACAAGGATTCAAGGAAAACCTCAAAATAGTAAAAAGTTGGATCAGTTTTCGTGGAGTTCCCGAGCATTTTTTAAAGATTTTTTTTAGAATTTTTTTTTCACCTATTTTGGCTAAAAAATCAGATAATTCAATTACCCTAACTCGAGAACTAAGGGGTTTGCGGTAAAATTTCAAGAAGGGAAAAATTGTATTGTTTTAATTTCAACGCAATAGAATCGGTTAAAATCAATCAATTGACGTGACTAGAAAAATATAAAACTTTAACGGGGAAAAAAAGTCGAAAAAAATCTGAAATAATTCTATTGCACTGAAAATAGAAAACAAATTACAATTTTTCCCTCTCTTGAAATTTTACCATAAACAAAAAATTCGAAAAAAAAACATCCGAAAAAATTGTTGCGACCTCAACGAAAACCGATTCAACTTTTTACTATCTTGAGATTTTCCTTGAATCCTTGTCGCTTTTGCGTGACGCCTTATTTTTCAAATTATCTCTTTTGTTTTAAATCAAAATTTCTTTAGAAAAAAAAATCGTACGAAGCTTTAAAAAAAGCAAAATCGAAGCTTGAGTATTCCCCTTTATGATTCCGGTCAAATAAATGCCTAAAAAAATGTCTGTAAACGTGGTCCACCAGAAAAGGAACAAAAAAAGGCGAAAAATGTTAAACCCGTTAAAAAAATAGTAAAAAAATTTCCAAAAAAAAAAACGGGATGAAGAAGAAATTCTCCCCTTTCAAAATGCCGTTTATTGAATTCATTTATGTCAACTATCGGTGAAATGGCATAAAAAATCGTTCCGGAACTTTTTTGAATTTTTGTCCGGAAACTTCTGGCCGGTAGTGTATACAGGATGGACCATTTAACGTGACCACCTCAAATATCTCCGTTGTCTTTAGACTGACGAAACAAATATCAATGGATAAACTTGTAGGAAATCGAGTGCTTTACAACGTTGGTCATTACAGTTTTTTCTCTACCATCGATATTTTTCTAATTAAGCCAGAAAAAAACGGCTCTTGCATTATATCGTTTATTTCTTACTTTAGGGCATAAACAAACAAATAAATTTGTAGAGAATGAAATTCTCGACAATTTTGATTTCAACCTTTTATTTCCTAGAATCAATATTTAAAGTCGTACGCCAACGGTAAAAAAAACTAGAAGCGTGAAAATATTATTTTGCGAACCATTCGCTCTTTTATTTTACCGTTGGCGTGCGACCTTCCATATTGATTCTAGGGGAAAAAAGATAAGAACAAAAATGGTCCAAAATTTCATTCTCTACAAGTTTGTTCATATTCGTTTATGCCCTAAAGTTTAAAATAAACGAGATAATGCAATAGCCGCTTTTTTCAGGTTTAATTCGAAAAATATCGATGGTAGAGAAAAAACTGTAATAACCAACGTTGTAAAGCACTCGATTTCCTACAAGTTTAGTCATTACCATTTTTGCTTAAAAATTTCACATCGCCGAGTTATTCAACAAAAAGAATTTCTCATTAAATTTAAGACGACGACATTAACTGAACGCAAGCCCAGCCCAGAATGAAACTTACACATGTTGTTTTACACTAATAAAAGAAAATTCAGTGTCAATTTCAGCAGGATCAACCTAGTCGTTGGGGTTGAAAAATGAAAGATTTTTCTTTTTTAGTGTTGTAGTACTTGGACAATTTTGAATTTTTTTTTCTATATAGTTCATAGAAAAACGCAACTTTTTTTGTAGGGAACATTTTTTTGTAAGACGAAAAGATTACTGCGATACGATCATTTGAAATTTTATCACGTGTAAAATCTTATCTCCGAGTTAGCCGAGTTAGCGAGCCGATAAAAATCTGAAAAAAAATGCCACGTAGTCAAAATACAAGATACAAAAACATCACCAACTTAAGAAAAGATTGAAGAAGGTCAGGCTTTTAGGCCGTTCGAAAACACTTGGAATACCTCATATATAGGTAAATCTTGTTGATTTCAAGACGAAACCGTCTCTTGATCTCCGGTACTCTCCAAGGATCGAAGTGTTGACGGTTCACGGTCGCCCTACCAATCCAGCCACGTCTTCACTCTCGAGGTCTCCGCGGAACTCGCCATAGGAATGTAAATGCCGCACTTTCATACTTTTCTTTCGATTTCTTGTCCCTACCGTGAGTATCAATACCGCAACGTTTCGTACCGCTCGGTGCTCTCCCCTGGCCGCCACGTGCAGCTCGTGCCTCCGTGAGTTGCGTTTATATTTTCCGCAAGCGGGTACCTTATCGCTGTCTCTCGGACGAATGTTGGCGCACCGAGTGGAGCGAACGGGCACCACGATTGTTCGCACGTGACTGAACAAGAGAAAGTCCGCTTGTTTACCGTGCCCATTCGGCGTGGCGATTTTTTCCATTTCGATCATCCGGACGCAGACGACGAATGTCTGAGATACGCAGATACGTAAAAGTCGCGACTGCAGTTGAGTGGCATTTTTCAGCACGAAGCAATCAACCGGGAGTTGATACGTTCGACGGCCTGGACGTTTTAGGTCGCACTGTCCAAAGTCCCAAGAAGAGCCGATCGTCGTGTTTTTTTCCCCCCGTCTAATTGACTCACGCCTCCATTTCCGCTTTTGAATCCTGGCGTGGATGGGAATTATACCGGACTCTCGATTCCGGACAAAGGAAGGGGGAGAGAAAGAGCTGTCGGGATGGCCTCACGATGCGAGAAAGATGGAGGCACGCGGTCAAAACATGAAAGAATCTTCGACCATCCAAGTTCAAGGACAGCACCGCATGATGCGCAGCCAGATGGAGCAGACGGGGAGAACGAAATACCTGAGAATGTTGAACCCGCTAGACGTTCGGCAACGCCAGCAAGTGCGGTTGAAAGAACCTAATGATTAATTGCGTAATCATCAGGGTTATGGAAGGCGCGAGTTGCCGCGAGGATCACAGCGTATTCGTGGTTATGGATGCTGCGAGCAGCTTGGCGTTAGTTTAGGTAGCCGAAAAAAACGCCGAGACACCTCGTGTTATTTCTCTCGTAAGTGTCGGGGCGGCAATCATTGAAGATTACCTTCGACGACGTAACAGACGCTCACGATCCTTTGTGAATGAGGATCGTCGAAGGCGAGCTGGAGAGCTGATGGAAGGAACAATCAAGCCGGTAGTAGTTTTGCTGAAGCCGTGCAGAGACTGTTGCGGTGATCCAATTGGATTCCCGTATCCAATTGGGATTGTGGACACACTTTTGGATAGGGATCCAATAGGTTGTCACATTGGATCCCTGTACTAAGGGGTCAGGATCGTACGTTGGATTCGAATTGGGATACTCCATTGGAATTAGGGTTTCTGGGAGAGACTTGTCGGAGGATTCCCGGGAAATTTGGCTTTACTCGAGGGGAGAGAAAATTGTCGAGGAATCGAGACATCGCGTCTTGATTGCGCTTGTGCCGTCCCTACAACGGTCCCTGCTGCACGTTTGTTCATTGCGTCCAGTTTGTCTCTCTAGGGTCTCTTAGGGTGCTTTCCACCAGGGATGTGCGAGGTAGCTAAGCGATGAGCGAAGAAAAAGTCCATCAATAGGATTGCTTCATTTTGCTTCGCACCGCGTAACTCTTCATTGGCAAATACTCAAAGTATATTCTTTATTTGATTGTGTTATTAAAGTTATTGTTTTCTGTCTATTTAAAAGACTATGAATGGCTAAAAGTTCTACTCATTTATGGGAAGAAAGATCTACTGTATGTAACTTTAATTTAAAGATTGTTTTTATGACGATACGTCATGTACCTACTATTTGTTTAATTAAAAGACTGTGCGATTAATATTTTTACTTACCTTCGGAAGAAAGCTAAAATAAATATTCAAAGGTCTTACTTCTTAATAAAAGGACAAATAAAAAGTTTTATAGGAAGATACTCAAACTTTAATTTAGGTTGTTGTTTAATTTAGTCGTTTTGTCAAAAAAATGTGTAAGTAATGGAAATTTTAATCCAAACGAGATTGAATAAATAATAAATGTTGATGATTATTGGTAAGCGTATTTTTTATTTTGCTTTTAATTAATAATTTTAAGAATTTTTTTAACTTTTGAAATTTGTCGAAAATTCGAGAGTTCCCGAGAATTCCTAGTCGAGAATTCTCGAGTCCCGAGAAAAAAAAAATAAGTCGAGAAATCGGAAATCGTAATTGGAATCCAATGGAAGAATCCAACTTGAATCCTAAAAGATTCCATCTTTGGGATCTCAGGATGGGATTCATCAACTCGAGATGGATCCCATCGCATTCTGCTGATACGTTGAATTTTTTAAACAAACTATCTACATAGTTTGTTTAGAAAATTCAACGTATATCTGTATATACAGAATGTCTGGTTATTTTGACCACACTGGGTCATTTTGACTCGGAAGAATTTGAAATAAAATGCTGTTTCTCAAAATTGAAAGTTTTCAATTATTTTTTACAAGAATCCAATTTAAAACCTTCCGAATTCCAATTATGCAGACATATGAAGAAATCGTTCAAGTGTATCCCGGATTTTTTTCAATAAAGACCCACCGAATGAAGTTCTATGCTGGTCAAATTCGTGGTGTGAAAATCGTGGCCAAATATAAGTATGTCAGCGAAGGGTTAAGAGAGGTTACTATTGTGAGGGCATTTGGAAAAAAGGTATGCTATTGAGCATTCATTGAACTGATTTCATGTTAATTTTTATTTTTAAAAAATTAATAATTAACAACGTTATTGGGGTATAATAGAGCCTCTGTATAAAAAATGTGCTCCAACGTGACTAAATGTGACCAACGTGAAAAAAATATGATCGATAACTCGACAATGGTTGATCTGAACAATACAAATGTTTTATAATCTGTATAAATATAGTTCTCGTTGTACGTAGCCGTAAAAAAAATCACCAAATGGCGAGTTTTTAGAAAATCGTAGTTTCAGCGAACATTTTACTTACATTCGGGGGTTTTAAAAATACTAAATTTCAAAAAGAAAAATTGCTACGTACAGCGATATCTACTGCAGTTACGGAAATTCTGATTGTTTAAAATTGGAATCTTCTGCTCTCACTAAATCGTCTGTAATTTGGTCAGTTTTCAATATAATTAGCTTGAACATTTTTTCACATATTCTTGAATACGTATAGTTCGAGAAAACAAAATTTATTTCGATATTTTTGCCCGTTACGGTGGGTCATGCCTTAAAAAAGTACATGTTAAAATTCGATTTGCATCACATAACTGAAAATCCACTCTCATTATCGTTTGTTATATGCTTTATTACACTTCGACGTAATATGACAACACGTATACGCTCACAAAGCGAGCAGGTTATCTGTTTTCCTCGTGACGTTTCACATGTTTTCGACTCGAACGTGGTATAAGAGTTCCCAAACGGTGATTATCGGGGAACAGTGCAGAGTGCAATTGGATCCCAGTGAGGCCTCCCTACGAAAGACCCTATCGAATCTCCATAGGGATGTGGTAGTATCTGGGAAGTCCCCAAAAAATTTCCGGAGGTGTGCCGGAGGAAATTTTGATAACATCGATACTAGGGTGGCACAAATTTAAGCTGTATTTTTTTCTTTTACTCCCCATGCAATTATCTTCTGTAAAGAAAAAAAATCGTCACAAAAGCTGTGAGCGGTCAAAAAAATAGTTGGAGGTCGCCCAAGTCTCCCAAAAATTCAAGTTTAGATTAAAAAATCGATTTTTTTTTCGCCCACTTCTCACTCATGAATTTTACGTTTTATCATATTAAGGTTGACCTCGCGAAAGCTCTACCCGGCCAATGAATATTTAGTGGTCGCTCAAGGTTTTCGAAATTTACAATTTCCGCCAAAAAATGAATCTCGCATGCACTATAATTCCTTGTAGCATAAAAACAAAATAAACATCGAAGTGTTACGTTTTCTGAATAATTTATTATAATAATTTGTAACAAACGCCAATTAAACGACATGTATTATTGTGTATTATTGTGGCATCGCTCGTCACAGAGTACAGCTACGATTGGTCCGCAGTTTGAGCAACGAGACCAACTTTGGGATGCATTACGATGCGCGGAAAACTGTTTTTAAAGAAAAAAAAAGATTAATTGTTTTGAAAATTTGGAAATTTTGAAGTCCTTGAGCGACCACTAAATCTTCATTGGCCGACTAGAGCTTTCGCGAGGTTAATTAAACAATTATCAAGCGTGAAATTCATGCCTGAGAATTGGGCGGGGAAAAAAATCGGTTTTTTTAATGAAAATTAGAACTTTTCGCGACATTTTTTTTTCTTTGAAAAAAACAATTGGATGGTGAGAAAAAGGAAAAAATAGAGCTCAAATGTCTGCCACCCTGATCGATACAGTGTCCGAAGAAGAAGATTCGCCTGAAGCTACAAGAGCCTGAATACTACGTGCTTTCCGACCCGGTCTACAATAAACGATTACATCAAGAGTTTGGAATGACCATTCAGCTTATAAAATATCTTATGTACCAGCGTCAGCAATAA
>CALYCA010000205.1:0-24863 GCA_944452715.1 Ophion slaviceki | reverse complement strand
CTCAGGGTGATCGGTCTACGCCTCGACGAAAAAATTTTCTATCTCCCTTGGGAGAAGGGTGATCGGTCTATGCCTCGAGGAAAATATTCTATCTCCTTTTTCGAAGGGTGATCGGTCTATGCCTCGACGAAAAAATATTTTATCTCATTTTTCTGACTTTTTCTCAGGGTGATCGGTCTACGCCTCGACGAAAAAATTTTCTATCTCCTTGGGAGAAGGGTGATCGGTCTATGCCTCGAGGAAAATATTCTATCTCCTTTTTCGAAGGGTGATCGGTCTATGCCTCGACGAAAAAATATTTTATCTCATTTTTCTGACTTTTTCTGAGGGTGATCGGTCTACGCCTCGACGAAAAAATTTTCTATCTCCCTTGGGAGAAGGGTGATCGGTCTATGCCTCGAGGAAAATATTCTATCTCCTTTTTCGAAGGGTGATCGGTCTATGCCTCGACGAAAAAATATTTTATCTCATTTTTCTGACTTTTTCTCAGGGTGATCGGTCTACGCCTCGACGAAAAAATATTCCATGTCCCGAAAGGAGCGGTGATCGGTCTACGCCTGGGATACTCGAGGAAAATATTCTATCTCCTTTTTCGAAGGGTGATCGGTCTATGCCTCGACGAAAAAATATTTTATCTCATTTTTCTGACTTTTTCTCAGGGTGATCGGTCTACGCCTCGACGAAAAAATTTTCTATCTCCCTTGGGAGAAGGGTGATCGGTCTATGCCTCGAGGAAAATATTCTATCTCCTTTTTCGAAGGGTGATCGGTCTATGCCTCGACGAAAAAATATTTTATCTCATTTTTCTGACTTTTTCTCAGGGTGATCGGTCTACGCCTCGACGAAAAAATATTCCATGTCCCGAAAGGAGCGGTGATCGGTCTACTCCTGGGATACTCGAGGAAAATATTCTATCTCCTTTTTCGAAGGGTGATCGGTCTATGCCTCGACGAAAAAATATTTTATCTCATTTTTCTGACTTTTTCTCAGGGTGATCGGTCTACGCCTCGACGAAAAAATTTTCTATCTCCCTTGGGAGAAGGGTGATCGGTCTATGCCTCGAGGAAAATATTCTATCTCCTTTTTCGAAGGGTGATCGGTCTATGCCTCGACGAAAAAATATTTTATCTCATTTTTCTGACTTTTTCTCAGGGTGATCGGTCTACGCCTCGACGAAAAAATATTCCATGTCCCGAAAGGAGCGGTGATCGGTCTACGCCTGGGATACTCGAGGAAAATATTCTATCTCCTTTTTCGAAGGGTGATCGGTCTATGCCTCGACGAAAAAATATTTTATCTCATTTTTCTGACTTTTTCTCAGGGTGATCGGTCTACGCCTCGACGAAAAAATTTTCTATCTCCCTTGGGAGAAGGGCGATCGGTCTATGCCTCGAGGAAAATATTCTATCTCCTTTTTCGAAGGGTGATCGGTCTATGCCTCGACGAAAAAATATTTTATCTCATTTTTCTGACTTTTTCTCAGGGTGATCGGTCTACGCCTCGACGAAAAAATTTTCTATCTCCCTTGGGAGAAGGGTGATCGGTCTATGCCTCGAGGAAAATATTCTATCTCCTTTTTCGAAGGGTGATCGGTCTATGCCTCGACGAAAAAATATTTTATCTCATTTTTCTGACTTTTTCTCAGGGTGATCGGTCTACGCCTCGACGAAAAAATATTCCATGTCCCGAAAGGAGCGGTGATCGGTCTACGCCTGGGATACTCGAGGAAAATATTCTATCTCCTTTTTCGAAGGGTGATCGGTCTATGCCTCGACGAAAAAATATTTTATCTCATTTTTCTGACTTTTTCTCAGGGTGATCGGTCTACGCCTCGACGAAAAAATATTCCATGTCCCGAAAGGAGCGGTGATCGGTCTACGCCTGGGATACTCGAGGAAAATATTCTATCTCCTTTTTCGAAGGGTGATCGGTCTATGCCTCGACGAAAAAATATTTTATCTCATTTTTCTGACTTTTTCTCAGGGTGATCGGTCTACGCCTCGACGAAAAAATATTCCATGTCCCGAAAGGAGCGGTGATCGGTCTACGCCTGGGATACTCGAGGAAAATATTCTATCTCCTTTTTCGAGGGGTGATCGGTCTATGCCTCGACGAAAAAATATTCTATCTCCTTTTTCTCACTCTTTCTCAGGGTGATCGGTCTATGCCTCGAGGAAAATATGGTATCTCCTTTTTCGAAGGGTGATCGGTCTATGCCTCGAGGAAAAAATGTTCTATCTCCTTTTTCTCACTTATTCTCAGGGTGATCGGTCTATGCCTCGAAGAAAAAATTTTCTATCTCCCTTGGGAGAAGGGTGATCGGTCTATGCCTCGAGGAAAATATTCTATCTCCTTTTTCGAAGGGTGATCGGTCTATGCCTCGACGAAAAAGTATTCTATCTCATTTTTCTGACTTTTTCTCAGGGTGATCGGTCTACGCCTCGACGAAAAAATATTCCATGTCCCGAAAGGAGCGGTGATCGGTCTACGCGTGGGATACTCGAGGAAAATATTCTATCTCCTTTTTCGAAGGGTGATCGGTCTATGCCGCGACGAAAAAATATTTTATCTCATTTTTCTGACTTTTTCTCAGGGTGATCGGTCTACGCCTCGACGAAAAAATATTCCATGTCCCGAAAGGAGCGGTGATCGGTCTACGCGTGGGATACTCGAGGAAAATATTCTATCTCCTTTTTCGAAGGGTGATCGGTCTATGCCTCGACGAAAAAATATTTTATCTCATTTTTCTGACTTTTTCTCAGGGTGATCGGTCTACGCCTCGACGAAAAAATTTTCTATCTCCCTTGGGAGAAGGGTGATCGGTCTATGCCTCGAGGAAAATATTCTATCTCCTTTTTCGAAGGGTGATCGGTCTATGCCTCGACGAAAAAATATTTTATCTCATTTTTCTGACTTTTTCTCAGGGTGATCGGTCTACGCCTCGACGAAAAAATTTTCTATCTCCCTAGGGAGAAGGGTGATCGGTCTATGCCTCGAGGAAAATATTCTATCTCCTTTTTCGAAGGGTGATCGGTCTATGCCTCGACGAAAAAATATTTTATCTCATTTTTCTGACTTTTTCTCAGGGTGATCGGTCTACGCCTCGACGAAAAAATATTCCATGTCCCGAAAGGAGCGGTGATCGGTCTACTCCTGGGATACTCGAGGAAAATATTCTATCTCCTTTTTCGAAGGGTGATCGGTCTATGCCTCGACGAAAAAATATTTTATCTCATTTTTCTGACTTTTTCTCAGGGTGATCGGTCTACGCCTCGACGAAAAAATTTTCTATCTCCCTTGGGAGAAGGGTGATCGGTCTATGCCTCGAGGAAAATATTCTATCTCCTTTTTCGAAGGGTGATCGGTCTATGCCTCGACGAAAAAATATTTTATCTCATTTTTCTGACTTTTTCTCAGGGTGATCGGTCTACGCCTCGACGAAAAAATATTCCATGTCCCGAAAGGAGCGGTGATCGGTCTACGCCTGGGATACTCGAGGAAAATATTCTATCTCCTTTTTCGAAGGGTGATCGGTCTATGCCTCGACGAAAAAATATTTTATCTCATTTTTCTGACTTTTTCTCAGGGTGATCGGTCTACGCCTCGACGAAAAAATTTTCTATCTCCCTTGGGAGAAGGGCGATCGGTCTATGCCTCGAGGAAAATATTCTATCTCCTTTTTCGAAGGGTGATCGGTCTATGCCTCGACGAAAAAATATTTTATCTCATTTTTCTGACTTTTTCTCAGGGTGATCGGTCTACGCCTCGACGAAAAAATTTTCTATCTCCCTTGGGAGAAGGGTGATCGGTCTATGCCTCGAGGAAAATATTCTATCTCCTTTTTCGAAGGGTGATCGGTCTATGCCTCGACGAAAAAATATTTTATCTCATTTTTCTGACTTTTTCTCAGGGTGATCGGTCTACGCCTCGACGAAAAAATATTCCATGTCCCGAAAGGAGCGGTGATCGGTCTACGCCTGGGATACTCGAGGAAAATATTCTATCTCCTTTTTCGAAGGGTGATCGGTCTATGCCTCGACGAAAAAATATTTTATCTCATTTTTCTGACTTTTTCTCAGGGTGATCGGTCTACGCCTCGACGAAAAAATATTCCATGTCCCGAAAGGAGCGGTGATCGGTCTACGCCTGGGATACTCGAGGAAAATATTCTATCTCCTTTTTCGAAGGGTGATCGGTCTATGCCTCGACGAAAAAATATTTTATCTCATTTTTCTGACTTTTTCTCAGGGTGATCGGTCTACGCCTCGACGAAAAAATTTTCTATCTCCCTTGGGAGAAGGGTGATCGGTCTATGCCTCGAGGAAAATATTCTATCTCCTTTTTCGAAGGGTGATCGGTCTATGCCTCGACGAAAAAATATTTTATCTCATTTTTCTGACTTTTTCTCAGGGTGATCGGTCTACGCCTCGACGAAAAAATTTTCTATCTCCCTTGGGAGAAGGGTGATCGGTCTATGCCTCGAGGAAAATATTCTATCTCCTTTTTCGAAGGGTGATCGGTCTATGCCTCGACGAAAAAATATTTTATCTCATTTTTCTGACTTTTTCTCAGGGTGATCGGTCTACGCCTCGACGAAAAAATATTCCATGTCCGGAAAGGAGCGGTGATCGGTCTACGCCTGGGATACTCGAGGAAAATATTCTATCTCCTTTTTCGAAGGGTGATCGGTCTATGCCTCGACGAAAAAATATTTTATCTCATTTTTCTGACTTTTTCTCAGGGTGATCGGTCTACGCCTCGACGAAAAAATATTCCATGTCCCGAAAGGAGCGGTGATCGGTCTACGCCTGGGATACTCGAGGAAAATATTCTATCTCCTTTTTCGAAGGGTGATCGGTCTATGCCTCGACGAAAAAATATTTTATCTCATTTTTCTGACTTTTTCTCAGGGTGATCGGTCTACGCCTCGACGAAAAAATATTCCATGTCCCGAAAGGAGCGGTGATCGGTCTACGCCTGGGATACTCGAGGAAAATATTCTATCTCCTTTTTCGAAGGGTGATCGGTCTATGCCTCGACGAAAAAATATTTTATCTCATTTTTCTGACTTTTTCTCAGGGTGATCGGTCTACGCCTCGACGAAAAAATATTCCATGTCCCGAAAGGAGCGGTGATCGGTCTACGCCTGGGATACTCGAGGAAAATATTCTATCTCCTTTTTCGAAGGGTGATCGGTCTATGCCTCGACGAAAAAATATTTTATCTCATTTTTGTGACTTTTTCTCAGGGTGATCGGTCTACGCCTCGACGAAAAAATATTCCATGTCCCGAAAGGAGCGGTGATCGGTCTACGCCTGGGATACTCGAGGAAAATATTCTATCTCCTTTTTCGAAGGGTGATCGGTCTACGCCTCGACGAAAAAATATTCCATGTCCCGAAAGGAGCGGTGATCGGTCTACGCCTGGGATACTCGAGGAAAATATTCTATCTCCTTTTTCGAAGGGTGATCGGTCTATGCCTCGACGAAAAAATATTTTATCTCATTTTTCTGACTTTTTCTCAGGGTGATCGGTCTACGCCTCGACGAAAAAATTTTCTATCTCCCTTGGGAGAAGGGTGATCGGTCTATGCCTCGAGGAAAATATTCTATCTCCTTTTTCGAAGGGTGATCGGTCTATGCCTCGACGAAAAAATATTTTATCTCATTTTTCTGACTTTTTCTCAGGGTGATCGGTCTACGCCTCGACGAAAAAATTTTCTATCTCCCTTGGGAGGAGGGTGATCGGTCTATGCCTCGAGGAAAATATTCTATCTCCTTTTTCGAAGGGTGATCGGTCTATGCCTCGACGAAAAAATATTTTATCTCATTTTTCTGACTTTTTCTCAGGGTGATCGGTCTACGCCTCGACGAAAAAATTTTCTATCTCCCTTGGGAGAAGGGTGATCGGTCTATGCCTCGAGGAAAATATTCTATCTCCTTTTTCGAAGGGTGATCGGTCTATGCCTCGACGAAAAAATATTTTATCTCATTTTTCTGACTTTTTCTCAGGGTGATCGGTCTACGCCTCGACGAAAAAATTTTCTATCTCCCTTGGGAGAAGGGTGATCGGTCTATGCCTCGAGGAAAATATTCTATCTCCTTTTTCGAAGGGTGATCGGTCTATGCCTCGACGAAAAAATATTTTATCTCATTTTTCTGACTTTTTCTCAGGGTGATCGGTCTACGCCTCGACGAAAAAATATTCCATGTCCCGAAAGGAGCGGTGATCGGTCTACGCCTGGGATACTCGAGGAAAATATTCTATCTCCTTTTTCGAAGGGTGATCGGTCTATGCCTCGACGAAAAAATATTTTATCTCATTTTTCTGACTTTTTCTCAGGGTGATCGGTCTACGCCTCGACGAAAAAATTTTCTATCTCCCTTGGGAGAAGGGTGATCGGTCTATGCCTCGAGGAAAATATTCTATCTCCTTTTTCGAAGGGTGATCGGTCTATGCCTCGACGAAAAAATATTTTATCTCATTTTTCTGACTTTTTCTCAGGGTGATCGGTCTACGCCTCGACGAAAAAATATTCCATGTCCCGAAAGGAGCGGTGATCGGTCTACGCCTGGGATACTCGAGGAAAATATTCTATCTCCTTTTTCGAAGGGTGATCGGTCTATGCCTCGACGAAAAAATATTTTATCTCATTTTTCTGACTTTTTCTCAGGGTGATCGGTCTACGCCTCGACGAAAAAATTTTCTATCTCCCTTGGGAGAAGGGTGATCGGTCTATGCCTCGAGGAAAATATTCTATCTCCTTTTTCGAAGGGTGATCGGTCTATGCCTCGACGAAAAAATATTTTATCTCATTTTTCTGACTTTTTCTCAGGGTGATCGGTCTACGCCTCGACGAAAAAATATTCCATGTCCCGAAAGGAGCGGTGATCGGTCTACGCCTGGGATACTCGAGGAAAATATTCTATCTCCTTTTTCGAAGGGTGATCGGTCTATGCCTCGACGAAAAAATATTTTATCTCATTTTTCTGACTTTTTCTCAGGGTGATCGGTCTACGCCTCGACGAAAAAATTTTCTATCTCCCTTGGGAGAAGGGTGATCGGTCTATGCCTCGAGGAAAATATTCTATCTCCTTTTTCGAAGGGTGATCGGTCTATGCCTCGACGAAAAAATATTTTATCTCATTTTTCTGACTTTTTCTCAGGGTGATCGGTCTACGCCTCGACGAAAAAATATTCCATGTCCCGAAAGGAGCGGTGATCGGTCTACGCCTGGGATACTCGAGGAAAATATTCTATCTCCTTTTTCGAAGGGTGATCGGTCTATGCCTCGACGAAAAAATATTTTATCTCATTTTTCTGACTTTTTCTCAGGGTGATCGGTCTACGCCTCGACGAAAAAATTTTCTATCTCCCTTGGGAGAAGGGTGATCGGTCTATGCCTCGAGGAAAATATTCTATCTCCTTTTTCGAAGGGTGATCGGTCTATGCCTCGACGAAAAAATATTTTATCTCATTTTTCTGACTTTTTCTCAGGGTGATCGGTCTACGCCTCGACGAAAAAATATTCCATGTCCCGAAAGGAGCGGTGATCGGTCTACGCCTGGGATACTCGAGGAAAATATTCTATCTCCTTTTTCGAAGGGTGATCGGTCTATGCCTCGACGAAAAAATATTTTATCTCATTTTTCTGACTTTTTCTCAGGGTGATCGGTCTACGCCTCGACGAAAAAATTTTCTATCTCCCTTGGGAGAAGGGTGATCGGTCTATGCCTCGAGGAAAATATTCTATCTCCTTTTTCGAAGGGTGATCGGTCTATGCCTCGACGAAAAAATATTTTATCTCATTTTTCTGACTTTTTCTCAGGGTGATCGGTCTACGCCTCGACGAAAAAATTTTCTATCTCCCTTGGGAGAAGGGTGATCGGTCTATGCCTCGAGGAAAATATTCTATCTCCTTTTTCGAAGGGTGATCGGTCTATGCCTCGACGAAAAAATATTTTATCTCATTTTTCTGACTTTTTCTGAGGGTGATCGGTCTACGCCTCGACGAAAAAATTTTCTATCTCCCTTGGGAGAAGGGTGATCGGTCTATGCCTCGAGGAAAATATTCTATCTCCTTTTTCGAAGGGTGATCGGTCTATGCCTCGACGAAAAAATATTTTATCTCATTTTTCTGACTTTTTCTCAGGGTGATCGGTCTACGCCTCGACGAAAAAATATTCCATGTCCCGAAAGGAGCGGTGATCGGTCTACGCCTGGGATACTCGAGGAAAATATTCTATCTCCTTTTTCGAAGGGTGATCGGTCTATGCCTCGACGAAAAAATATTTTATCTCATTTTTCTGACTTTTTCTCAGGGTGATCGGTCTACGCCTCGACGAAAAAATTTTCTATCTCCCTTGGGAGAAGGGTGATCGGTCTATGCCTCGAGGAAAATATTCTATCTCCTTTTTCGAAGGGTGATCGGTCTATGCCTCGACGAAAAAATATTTTATCTCATTTTTCTGACTTTTTCTCAGGGTGATCGGTCTACGCCTCGACGAAAAAATATTCCATGTCCCGAAAGGAGCGGTGATCGGTCTACTCCTGGGATACTCGAGGAAAATATTCTATCTCCTTTTTCGAAGGGTGATCGGTCTATGCCTCGACGAAAAAATATTTTATCTCATTTTTCTGACTTTTTCTCAGGGTGATCGGTCTACGCCTCGACGAAAAAATTTTCTATCTCCCTTGGGAGAAGGGTGATCGGTCTATGCCTCGAGGAAAATATTCTATCTCCTTTTTCGAAGGGTGATCGGTCTATGCCTCGACGAAAAAATATTTTATCTCATTTTTCTGACTTTTTCTCAGGGTGATCGGTCTACGCCTCGACGAAAAAATATTCCATGTCCCGAAAGGAGCGGTGATCGGTCTACGCCTGGGATACTCGAGGAAAATATTCTATCTCCTTTTTCGAAGGGTGATCGGTCTATGCCTCGACGAAAAAATATTTTATCTCATTTTTCTGACTTTTTCTCAGGGTGATCGGTCTACGCCTCGACGAAAAAATTTTCTATCTCCCTTGGGAGAAGGGCGATCGGTCTATGCCTCGAGGAAAATATTCTATCTCCTTTTTCGAAGGGTGATCGGTCTATGCCTCGACGAAAAAATATTTTATCTCATTTTTCTGACTTTTTCTCAGGGTGATCGGTCTACGCCTCGACGAAAAAATTTTCTATCTCCCTTGGGAGAAGGGTGATCGGTCTATGCCTCGAGGAAAATATTCTATCTCCTTTTTCGAAGGGTGATCGGTCTATGCCTCGACGAAAAAATATTTTATCTCATTTTTCTGACTTTTTCTCAGGGTGATCGGTCTACGCCTCGACGAAAAAATATTCCATGTCCCGAAAGGAGCGGTGATCGGTCTACGCCTGGGATACTCGAGGAAAATATTCTATCTCCTTTTTCGAAGGGTGATCGGTCTATGCCTCGACGAAAAAATATTTTATCTCATTTTTCTGACTTTTTCTCAGGGTGATCGGTCTACGCCTCGACGAAAAAATATTCCATGTCCCGAAAGGAGCGGTGATCGGTCTACGCCTGGGATACTCGAGGAAAATATTCTATCTCCTTTTTCGAAGGGTGATCGGTCTATGCCTCGACGAAAAAATATTTTATCTCATTTTTCTGACTTTTTCTCAGGGTGATCGGTCTACGCCTCGACGAAAAAATTTTCTATCTCCCTTGGGAGAAGGGTGATCGGTCTATGCCTCGAGGAAAATATTCTATCTCCTTTTTCGAAGGGTGATCGGTCTATGCCTCGACGAAAAAATATTTTATCTCATTTTTCTGACTTTTTCTCAGGGTGATCGGTCTACGCCTCGACGAAAAAATTTTCTATCTCCCTTGGGAGAAGGGTGATCGGTCTATGCCTCGAGGAAAATATTCTATCTCCTTTTTCGAAGGGTGATCGGTCTATGCCTCGACGAAAAAATATTTTATCTCATTTTTCTGACTTTTTCTCAGGGTGATCGGTCTACGCCTCGACGAAAAAATATTCCATGTCCGGAAAGGAGCGGTGATCGGTCTACGCCTGGGATACTCGAGGAAAATATTCTATCTCCTTTTTCGAAGGGTGATCGGTCTATGCCTCGACGAAAAAATATTTTATCTCATTTTTCTGACTTTTTCTCAGGGTGATCGGTCTACGCCTCGACGAAAAAATATTCCATGTCCCGAAAGGAGCGGTGATCGGTCTACGCCTGGGATACTCGAGGAAAATATTCTATCTCCTTTTTCGAAGGGTGATCGGTCTATGCCTCGACGAAAAAATATTTTATCTCATTTTTCTGACTTTTTCTCAGGGTGATCGGTCTACGCCTCGACGAAAAAATATTCCATGTCCCGAAAGGAGCGGTGATCGGTCTACGCCTGGGATACTCGAGGAAAATATTCTATCTCCTTTTTCGAAGGGTGATCGGTCTATGCCTCGACGTAAAAATATTTTATCTCATTTTTCTGACTTTTTCTCAGGGTGATCGGTCTACGCCTCGACGAAAAAATATTCCATGTCCCGAAAGGAGCGGTGATCGGTCTACGCCTGGGATACTCGAGGAAAATATTCTATCTCCTTTTTCGAAGGGTGATCGGTCTATGCCTCGACGAAAAAATATTTTATCTCATTTTTGTGACTTTTTCTCAGGGTGATCGGTCTACGCCTCGACGAAAAAATATTCCATGTCCCGAAAGGAGCGGTGATCGGTCTACGCCTGGGATACTCGAGGAAAATATTCTATCTCCTTTTTCGAAGGGTGATCGGTCTACGCCTCGACGAAAAAATATTCCATGTCCCGAAAGGAGCGGTGATCGGTCTACGCCTGGGATACTCGAGGAAAATATTCTATCTCCTTTTTCGAAGGGTGATCGGTCTATGCCTCGACGAAAAAATATTTTATCTCATTTTTCTGACTTTTTCTCAGGGTGATCGGTCTACGCCTCGACGAAAAAATTTTCTATCTCCCTTGGGAGAAGGGTGATCGGTCTATGCCTCGAGGAAAATATTCTATCTCCTTTTTCGAAGGGTGATCGGTCTATGCCTCGACGAAAAAATATTTTATCTCATTTTTCTGACTTTTTCTCAGGGTGATCGGTCTACGCCTCGACGAAAAAATTTTCTATCTCCCTTGGGAGGAGGGTGATCGGTCTATGCCTCGAGGAAAATATTCTATCTCCTTTTTCGAAGGGTGATCGGTCTATGCCTCGACGAAAAAATATTTTATCTCATTTTTCTGACTTTTTCTCAGGGTGATCGGTCTACGCCTCGACGAAAAAATTTTCTATCTCCCTTGGGAGAAGGGTGATCGGTCTATGCCTCGAGGAAAATATTCTATCTCCTTTTTCGAAGGGTGATCGGTCTATGCCTCGACGAAAAAATATTTTATCTCATTTTTCTGACTTTTTCTCAGGGTGATCGGTCTACGCCTCGACGAAAAAATTTTCTATCTCCCTTGGGAGAAGGGTGATCGGTCTATGCCTCGAGGAAAATATTCTATCTCCTTTTTCGAAGGGTGATCGGTCTATGCCTCGACGAAAAAATATTTTATCTCATTTTTCTGACTTTTTCTCAGGGTGATCGGTCTACGCCTCGACGAAAAAATATTCCATGTCCCGAAAGGAGCGGTGATCGGTCTACGCCTGGGATACTCGAGGAAAATATTCTATCTCCTTTTTCGAAGGGTGATCGGTCTATGCCTCGACGAAAAAATATTTTATCTCATTTTTCTGACTTTTTCTCAGGGTGATCGGTCTACGCCTCGACGAAAAAATTTTCTATCTCCCTTGGGAGAAGGGTGATCGGTCTATGCCTCGAGGAAAATATTCTATCTCCTTTTTCGAAGGGTGATCGGTCTATGCCTCGACGAAAAAATATTTTATCTCATTTTTCTGACTTTTTATCAGGGTGATCGGTCTACGCCTCGACGAAAAAATATTCCATGTCCCGAAAGGAGCGGTGATCGGTCTACGCCTGGGATACTCGAGGAAAATATTCTATCTCCTTTTTCGAAGGGTGATCGGTCTATGCCTCGACGAAAAAATATTTTATCTCATTTTTCTGACTTTTTCTCAGGGTGATCGGTCTACGCCTCGACGAAAAAATTTTCTATCTCCCTTGGGAGAAGGGTGATCGGTCTATGCCTCGAGGAAAATATTCTATCTCCTTTTTCGAAGGGTGATCGGTCTATGCCTCGACGAAAAAATATTTTATCTCATTTTTCTGACTTTTTCTCAGGGTGATCGGTCTACGCCTCGACGAAAAAATATTCCATGTCCCGAAAGGAGCGGTGATCGGTCTACGCCTGGGATACTCGAGGAAAATATTCTATCTCCTTTTTCGAAGGGTGATCGGTCTATGCCTCGACGAAAAAATATTTTATCTCATTTTTCTGACTTTTTCTCAGGGTGATCGGTCTACGCCTCGACGAAAAAATTTTCTATCTCCCTTGGGAGAAGGGTGATCGGTCTATGCCTCGAGGAAAATATTCTATCTCCTTTTTCGAAGGGTGATCGGTCTATGCCTCGACGAAAAAATATTTTATCTCATTTTTCTGACTTTTTCTCAGGGTGATCGGTCTACGCCTCGACGAAAAAATATTCCATGTCCCGAAAGGAGCGGTGATCGGTCTACGCCTGGGATACTCGAGGAAAATATTCTATCTCCTTTTTCGAAGGGTGATCGGTCTATGCCTCGACGAAAAAATATTTTATCTCATTTTTCTGACTTTTTCTCAGGGTGATCGGTCTACGCCTCGACGAAAAAATTTTCTATCTCCCTTGGGAGAAGGGTGATCGGTCTATGCCTCGAGGAAAATATTCTATCTCCTTTTTCGAAGGGTGATCGGTCTATGCCTCGACGAAAAAATATTTTATCTCATTTTTCTGACTTTTTCTCAGGGTGATCGGTCTACGCCTCGACGAAAAAATATTCCATGTCCCGAAAGGAGCGGTGATCGGTCTACGCCTGGGATACTCGAGGAAAATATTCTATCTCCTTTTTCTCAGGGTGATCGGTCTACGCCTCGACGAAAAAATATTCCATGTCCGGAAAGGAGCGGTGATCGGTCTACGCCTGGGATACTCGAGGAAAATATTCTATCTCCTTTTTCGAAGGGTGATCGGTCTATGCCTCGACGAAAAAATATTTTATCTCATTTTTCTGACTTTTTCTCAGGGTGATCGGTCTACGCCTCGACGAAAAAATATTCCATGTCCCGAAAGGAGCGGTGATCGGTCTACGCCTGGGATACTCGAGGAAAATATTCTATCTCCTTTTTCGAAGGGTGATCGGTCTATGCCTCGACGAAAAAATATTTTATCTCATTTTTCTGACTTTTTCTCAGGGTGATCGGTCTACGCCTCGACGAAAAAATTTTCTATCTCCCTTGGGAGAAGGGTGATCGGTCTATGCCTCGAGGAAAATATTCTATCTCCTTTTTCGAAGGGTGATCGGTCTATGCCTCGACGAAAAAATATTTTATCTCATTTTTCTGACTTTTTCTCAGGGTGATCGGTCTACGCCTCGACGAAAAAATATTCCATGTCCCGAAAGGAGCGGTGATCGGTCTACGCCTGGGATACTCGAGGAAAATATTCTATCTCCTTTTTCGAAGGGTGATCGGTCTATGCCTCGACGAAAAAATATTTTATCTCATTTTTCTGACTTTTTCTCAGGGTGATCGGTCTACGCCTCGACGAAAAAATTTTCTATCTCCCTTGGGAGAAGGGTGATCGGTCTATGCCTCGAGGAAAATATTCTATCTCCTTTTTCGAAGGGTGATCGGTCTATGCCTCGACGAAAAAATATTTTATCTCATTTTTCTGACTTTTTCTCAGGGTGATCGGTCTACGCCTCGACGAAAAAATTTTCTATCTCCCTTGGGAGAAGGGTGATCGGTCTATGCCTCGAGGAAAATATTCTATCTCCTTTTTCGAAGGGTGATCGGTCTATGCCTCGACGAAAAAATATTTTATCTCATTTTTCTGACTTTTTCTGAGGGTGATCGGTCTACGCCTCGACGAAAAAATTTTCTATCTCCCTTGGGAGAAGGGTGATCGGTCTATGCCTCGAGGAAAATATTCTATCTCCTTTTTCGAAGGGTGATCGGTCTATGCCTCGACGAAAAAATATTTTATCTCATTTTTCTGACTTTTTCTCAGGGTGATCGGTCTACGCCTCGACGAAAAAATATTCCATGTCCCGAAAGGAGCGGTGATCGGTCTACGCCTGGGATACTCGAGGAAAATATTCTATCTCCTTTTTCGAAGGGTGATCGGTCTATGCCTCGACGAAAAAATATTTTATCTCATTTTTCTGACTTTTTCTCAGGGTGATCGGTCTACGCCTCGACGAAAAAATTTTCTATCTCCCTTGGGAGAAGGGTGATCGGTCTATGCCTCGAGGAAAATATTCTATCTCCTTTTTCGAAGGGTGATCGGTCTATGCCTCGACGAAAAAATATTTTATCTCATTTTTCTGACTTTTTCTCAGGGTGATCGGTCTACGCCTCGACGAAAAAATATTCCATGTCCCGAAAGGAGCGGTGATCGGTCTACTCCTGGGATACTCGAGGAAAATATTCTATCTCCTTTTTCGAAGGGTGATCGGTCTATGCCTCGACGAAAAAATATTTTATCTCATTTTTCTGACTTTTTCTCAGGGTGATCGGTCTACGCCTCGACGAAAAAATTTTCTATCTCCCTTGGGAGAAGGGTGATCGGTCTATGCCTCGAGGAAAATATTCTATCTCCTTTTTCGAAGGGTGATCGGTCTATGCCTCGACGAAAAAATATTTTATCTCATTTTTCTGACTTTTTCTCAGGGTGATCGGTCTACGCCTCGACGAAAAAATATTCCATGTCCCGAAAGGAGCGGTGATCGGTCTACGCCTGGGATACTCGAGGAAAATATTCTATCTCCTTTTTCGAAGGGTGATCGGTCTATGCCTCGACGAAAAAATATTTTATCTCATTTTTCTGACTTTTTCTCAGGGTGATCGGTCTACGCCTCGACGAAAAAATTTTCTATCTCCCTTGGGAGAAGGGCGATCGGTCTATGCCTCGAGGAAAATATTCTATCTCCTTTTTCGAAGGGTGATCGGTCTATGCCTCGACGAAAAAATATTTTATCTCATTTTTCTGACTTTTTCTCAGGGTGATCGGTCTACGCCTCGACGAAAAAATTTTCTATCTCCCTTGGGAGAAGGGTGATCGGTCTATGCCTCGAGGAAAATATTCTATCTCCTTTTTCGAAGGGTGATCGGTCTATGCCTCGACGAAAAAATATTTTATCTCATTTTTCTGACTTTTTCTCAGGGTGATCGGTCTACGCCTCGACGAAAAAATATTCCATGTCCCGAAAGGAGCGGTGATCGGTCTACGCCTGGGATACTCGAGGAAAATATTCTATCTCCTTTTTCGAAGGGTGATCGGTCTATGCCTCGACGAAAAAATATTTTATCTCATTTTTCTGACTTTTTCTCAGGGTGATCGGTCTACGCCTCGACGAAAAAATATTCCATGTCCCGAAAGGAGCGGTGATCGGTCTACGCCTGGGATACTCGAGGAAAATATTCTATCTCCTTTTTCGAAGGGTGATCGGTCTATGCCTCGACGAAAAAATATTTTATCTCATTTTTCTGACTTTTTCTCAGGGTGATCGGTCTACGCCTCGACGAAAAAATATTCCATGTCCCGAAAGGAGCGGTGATCGGTCTACGCCTGGGATACTCGAGGAAAATATTCTATCTCCTTTTTCGAGGGGTGATCGGTCTATGCCTCGACGAAAAAATATTCTATCTCCTTTTTCTCACTCTTTCTCAGGGTGATCGGTCTATGCCTCGAGGAAAATATGGTATCTCCTTTTTCGAAGGGTGATCGGTCTATGCCTCGAGGAAAAAATGTTCTATCTCCTTTTTCTCACTTATTCTCAGGGTGATCGGTCTATGCCTCGAAGAAAAAATTTTCTATCTCCCTTGGGAGAAGGGTGATCGGTCTATGCCTCGAGGAAAATATTCTATCTCCTTTTTCGAAGGGTGATCGGTCTATGCCTCGACGAAAAAGTATTCTATCTCATTTTTCTGACTTTTTCTCAGGGTGATCGGTCTACGCCTCGACGAAAAAATATTCCATGTCCCGAAAGGAGCGGTGATCGGTCTACGCGTGGGATACTCGAGGAAAATATTCTATCTCCTTTTTCGAAGGGTGATCGGTCTATGCCGCGACGAAAAAATATTTTATCTCATTTTTCTGACTTTTTCTCAGGGTGATCGGTCTACGCCTCGACGAAAAAATATTCCATGTCCCGAAAGGAGCGGTGATCGGTCTACGCGTGGGATACTCGAGGAAAATATTCTATCTCCTTTTTCGAAGGGTGATCGGTCTATGCCTCGACGAAAAAATATTTTATCTCATTTTTCTGACTTTTTCTCAGGGTGATCGGTCTACGCCTCGACGAAAAAATTTTCTATCTCCCTTGGGAGAAGGGTGATCGGTCTATGCCTCGAGGAAAATATTCTATCTCCTTTTTCGAAGGGTGATCGGTCTATGCCTCGACGAAAAAATATTTTATCTCATTTTTCTGACTTTTTCTCAGGGTGATCGGTCTACGCCTCGACGAAAAAATTTTCTATCTCCCTTGGGAGAAGGGTGATCGGTCTATGCCTCGAGGAAAATATTCTATCTCCTTTTTCGAAGGGTGATCGGTCTATGCCTCGACGAAAAAATATTTTATCTCATTTTTCTGACTTTTTCTCAGGGTGATCGGTCTACGCCTCGACGAAAAAATATTCCATGTCCCGAAAGGAGCGGTGATCGGTCTACTCCTGGGATACTCGAGGAAAATATTCTATCTCCTTTTTCGAAGGGTGATCGGTCTATGCCTCGACGAAAAAATATTTTATCTCATTTTTCTGACTTTTTCTCAGGGTGATCGGTCTACGCCTCGACGAAAAAATTTTCTATCTCCCTTGGGAGAAGGGTGATCGGTCTATGCCTCGAGGAAAATATTCTATCTCCTTTTTCGAAGGGTGATCGGTCTATGCCTCGACGAAAAAATATTTTATCTCATTTTTCTGACTTTTTCTCAGGGTGATCGGTCTACGCCTCGACGAAAAAATATTCCATGTCCCGAAAGGAGCGGTGATCGGTCTACGCCTGGGATACTCGAGGAAAATATTCTATCTCCTTTTTCGAAGGGTGATCGGTCTATGCCTCGACGAAAAAATATTTTATCTCATTTTTCTGACTTTTTCTCAGGGTGATCGGTCTACGCCTCGACGAAAAAATTTTCTATCTCCCTTGGGAGAAGGGCGATCGGTCTATGCCTCGAGGAAAATATTCTATCTCCTTTTTCGAAGGGTGATCGGTCTATGCCTCGACGAAAAAATATTTTATCTCATTTTTCTGACTTTTTCTCAGGGTGATCGGTCTACGCCTCGACGAAAAAATTTTCTATCTCCCTTGGGAGAAGGGTGATCGGTCTATGCCTCGAGGAAAATATTCTATCTCCTTTTTCGAAGGGTGATCGGTCTATGCCTCGACGAAAAAATATTTTATCTCATTTTTCTGACTTTTTCTCAGGGTGATCGGTCTACGCCTCGACGAAAAAATATTCCATGTCCCGAAAGGAGCGGTGATCGGTCTACGCCTGGGATACTCGAGGAAAATATTCTATCTCCTTTTTCGAAGGGTGATCGGTCTATGCCTCGACGAAAAAATATTTTATCTCATTTTTCTGACTTTTTCTCAGGGTGATCGGTCTACGCCTCGACGAAAAAATATTCCATGTCCCGAAAGGAGCGGTGATCGGTCTACGCCTGGGATACTCGAGGAAAATATTCTATCTCCTTTTTCGAAGGGTGATCGGTCTATGCCTCGACGAAAAAATATTTTATCTCATTTTTCTGACTTTTTCTCAGGGTGATCGGTCTACGCCTCGACGAAAAAATTTTCTATCTCCCTTGGGAGAAGGGTGATCGGTCTATGCCTCGAGGAAAATATTCTATCTCCTTTTTCGAAGGGTGATCGGTCTATGCCTCGACGAAAAAATATTTTATCTCATTTTTCTGACTTTTTCTCAGGGTGATCGGTCTACGCCTCGACGAAAAAATTTTCTATCTCCCTTGGGAGAAGGGTGATCGGTCTATGCCTCGAGGAAAATATTCTATCTCCTTTTTCGAAGGGTGATCGGTCTATGCCTCGACGAAAAAATATTTTATCTCATTTTTCTGACTTTTTCTCAGGGTGATCGGTCTACGCCTCGACGAAAAAATATTCCATGTCCGGAAAGGAGCGGTGATCGGTCTACGCCTGGGATACTCGAGGAAAATATTCTATCTCCTTTTTCGAAGGGTGATCGGTCTATGCCTCGACGAAAAAATATTTTATCTCATTTTTCTGACTTTTTCTCAGGGTGATCGGTCTACGCCTCGACGAAAAAATATTCCATGTCCCGAAAGGAGCGGTGATCGGTCTACGCCTGGGATACTCGAGGAAAATATTCTATCTCCTTTTTCGAAGGGTGATCGGTCTATGCCTCGACGAAAAAATATTTTATCTCATTTTTCTGACTTTTTCTCAGGGTGATCGGTCTACGCCTCGACGAAAAAATATTCCATGTCCCGAAAGGAGCGGTGATCGGTCTACGCCTGGGATACTCGAGGAAAATATTCTATCTCCTTTTTCGAAGGGTGATCGGTCTATGCCTCGACGAAAAAATATTTTATCTCATTTTTCTGACTTTTTCTCAGGGTGATCGGTCTACGCCTCGACGAAAAAATATTCCATGTCCCGAAAGGAGCGGTGATCGGTCTACGCCTGGGATACTCGAGGAAAATATTCTATCTCCTTTTTCGAAGGGTGATCGGTCTATGCCTCGACGAAAAAATATTTTATCTCATTTTTGTGACTTTTTCTCAGGGTGATCGGTCTACGCCTCGACGAAAAAATATTCCATGTCCCGAAAGGAGCGGTGATCGGTCTACGCCTGGGATACTCGAGGAAAATATTCTATCTCCTTTTTCGAAGGGTGATCGGTCTACGCCTCGACGAAAAAATATTCCATGTCCCGAAAGGAGCGGTGATCGGTCTACGCCTGGGATACTCGAGGAAAATATTCTATCTCCTTTTTCGAAGGGTGATCGGTCTATGCCTCGACGAAAAAATATTTTATCTCATTTTTCTGACTTTTTCTCAGGGTGATCGGTCTACGCCTCGACGAAAAAATTTTCTATCTCCCTTGGGAGAAGGGTGATCGGTCTATGCCTCGAGGAAAATATTCTATCTCCTTTTTCGAAGGGTGATCGGTCTATGCCTCGACGAAAAAATATTTTATCTCATTTTTCTGACTTTTTCTCAGGGTGATCGGTCTACGCCTCGACGAAAAAATTTTCTATCTCCCTTGGGAGGAGGGTGATCGGTCTATGCCTCGAGGAAAATATTCTATCTCCTTTTTCGAAGGGTGATCGGTCTATGCCTCGACGAAAAAATATTTTATCTCATTTTTCTGACTTTTTCTCAGGGTGATCGGTCTACGCCTCGACGAAAAAATTTTCTATCTCCCTTGGGAGAAGGGTGATCGGTCTATGCCTCGAGGAAAATATTCTATCTCCTTTTTCGAAGGGTGATCGGTCTATGCCTCGACGAAAAAATATTTTATCTCATTTTTCTGACTTTTTCTCAGGGTGATCGGTCTACGCCTCGACGAAAAAATTTTCTATCTCCCTTGGGAGAAGGGTGATCGGTCTATGCCTCGAGGAAAATATTCTATCTCCTTTTTCGAAGGGTGATCGGTCTATGCCTCGACGAAAAAATATTTTATCTCATTTTTCTGACTTTTTCTCAGGGTGATCGGTCTACGCCTCGACGAAAAAATATTCCATGTCCCGAAAGGAGCGGTGATCGGTCTACGCCTGGGATACTCGAGGAAAATATTCTATCTCCTTTTTCGAAGGGTGATCGGTCTATGCCTCGACGAAAAAATATTTTATCTCATTTTTCTGACTTTTTCTCAGGGTGATCGGTCTACGCCTCGACGAAAAAATTTTCTATCTCCCTTGGGAGAAGGGTGATCGGTCTATGCCTCGAGGAAAATATTCTATCTCCTTTTTCGAAGGGTGATCGGTCTATGCCTCGACGAAAAAATATTTTATCTCATTTTTCTGACTTTTTCTCAGGGTGATCGGTCTACGCCTCGACGAAAAAATATTCCATGTCCCGAAAGGAGCGGTGATCGGTCTACGCCTGGGATACTCGAGGAAAATATTCTATCTCCTTTTTCGAAGGGTGATCGGTCTATGCCTCGACGAAAAAATATTTTATCTCATTTTTCTGACTTTTTCTCAGGGTGATCGGTCTACGCCTCGACGAAAAAATTTTCTATCTCCCTTGGGAGAAGGGTGATCGGTCTATGCCTCGAGGAAAATATTCTATCTCCTTTTTCGAAGGGTGATCGGTCTATGCCTCGACGAAAAAATATTTTATCTCATTTTTCTGACTTTTTCTCAGGGTGATCGGTCTACGCCTCGACGAAAAAATATTCCATGTCCCGAAAGGAGCGGTGATCGGTCTACGCCTGGGATACTCGAGGAAAATATTCTATCTCCTTTTTCGAAGGGTGATCGGTCTATGCCTCGACGAAAAAATATTTTATCTCATTTTTCTGACTTTTTCTCAGGGTGATCGGTCTACGCCTCGACGAAAAAATTTTCTATCTCCCTTGGGAGAAGGGTGATCGGTCTATGCCTCGAGGAAAATATTCTATCTCCTTTTTCGAAGGGTGATCGGTCTATGCCTCGACGAAAAAATATTTTATCTCATTTTTCTGACTTTTTCTCAGGGTGATCGGTCTACGCCTCGACGAAAAAATATTCCATGTCCCGAAAGGAGCGGTGATCGGTCTACGCCTGGGATACTCGAGGAAAATATTCTATCTCCTTTTTCGAAGGGTGATCGGTCTATGCCTCGACGAAAAAATATTTTATCTCATTTTTCTGACTTTTTCTCAGGGTGATCGGTCTACGCCTCGACGAAAAAATTTTCTATCTCCCTTGGGAGAAGGGTGATCGGTCTATGCCTCGAGGAAAATATTCTATCTCCTTTTTCGAAGGGTGATCGGTCTATGCCTCGACGAAAAAATATTTTATCTCATTTTTCTGACTTTTTCTCAGGGTGATCGGTCTACGCCTCGACGAAAAAATATTCCATGTCCCGAAAGGAGCGGTGATCGGTCTACGCCTGGGATACTCGAGGAAAATATTCTATCTCCTTTTTCGAAGGGTGATCGGTCTATGCCTCGACGAAAAAATATTTTATCTCATTTTTCTGACTTTTTCTCAGGGTGATCGGTCTACGCCTCGACGAAAAAATTTTCTATCTCCCTTGGGAGAAGGGTGATCGGTCTATGCCTCGAGGAAAATATTCTATCTCCTTTTTCGAAGGGTGATCGGTCTATGCCTCGACGAAAAAATATTTTATCTCATTTTTCTGACTTTTTCTCAGGGTGATCGGTCTACGCCTCGACGAAAAAATTTTCTATCTCCCTTGGGAGAAGGGTGATCGGTCTATGCCTCGAGGAAAATATTCTATCTCCTTTTTCGAAGGGTGATCGGTCTATGCCTCGACGAAAAAATATTTTATCTCATTTTTCTGACTTTTTCTGAGGGTGATCGGTCTACGCCTCGACGAAAAAATTTTCTATCTCCCTTGGGAGAAGGGTGATCGGTCTATGCCTCGAGGAAAATATTCTATCTCCTTTTTCGAAGGGTGATCGGTCTATGCCTCGACGAAAAAATATTTTATCTCATTTTTCTGACTTTTTCTCAGGGTGATCGGTCTACGCCTCGACGAAAAAATATTCCATGTCCCGAAAGGAGCGGTGATCGGTCTACGCCTGGGATACTCGAGGAAAATATTCTATCTCCTTTTTCGAAGGGTGATCGGTCTATGCCTCGACGAAAAAATATTTTATCTCATTTTTCTGACTTTTTCTCAGGGTGATCGGTCTACGCCTCGACGAAAAAATTTTCTATCTCCCTTGGGAGAAGGGTGATCGGTCTATGCCTCGAGGAAAATATTCTATCTCCTTTTTCGAAGGGTGATCGGTCTATGCCTCGACGAAAAAATATTTTATCTCATTTTTCTGACTTTTTCTCAGGGTGATCGGTCTACGCCTCGACGAAAAAATATTCCATGTCCCGAAAGGAGCGGTGATCGGTCTACTCCTGGGATACTCGAGGAAAATATTCTATCTCCTTTTTCGAAGGGTGATCGGTCTATGCCTCGACGAAAAAATATTTTATCTCATTTTTCTGACTTTTTCTCAGGGTGATCGGTCTACGCCTCGACGAAAAAATTTTCTATCTCCCTTGGGAGAAGGGTGATCGGTCTATGCCTCGAGGAAAATATTCTATCTCCTTTTTCGAAGGGTGATCGGTCTATGCCTCGACGAAAAAATATTTTATCTCATTTTTCTGACTTTTTCTCAGGGTGATCGGTCTACGCCTCGACGAAAAAATATTCCATGTCCCGAAAGGAGCGGTGATCGGTCTACGCCTGGGATACTCGAGGAAAATATTCTATCTCCTTTTTCGAAGGGTGATCGGTCTATGCCTCGACGAAAAAATATTTTATCTCATTTTTCTGACTTTTTCTCAGGGTGATCGGTCTACGCCTCGACGAAAAAATTTTCTATCTCCCTTGGGAGAAGGGGCGATCGGTCTATGCCTCGAGGAAAATATTCTATCTCCTTTTTTCGAAGGGTGATCGGTCTATGCCTCGACGAAAAAATATTTTATCTCATTTTTCTGACTTTTTCTCAGGGTGATCGGTCTACGCCTCGACGAAAAAATTTTCTATCTCCCTTGGGAGAAGGGTGATCGGTCTATGCCTCGAGGAAAATATTCTATCTCCTTTTTCGAAGGGTGATCGGTCTATGCCTCGACGAAAAAATATTTTATCTCATTTTTCTGACTTTTTCTCAGGGTGATCGGTCTACGCCTCGACGAAAAAATATTCCATGTCCCGAAAGGAGCGGTGATCGGTCTACGCCTGGGATACTCGAGGAAAATATTCTATCTCCTTTTTCGAAGGGTGATCGGTCTATGCCTCGACGAAAAAATATTTTATCTCATTTTTCTGACTTTTTCTCAGGGTGATCGGTCTACGCCTCGACGAAAAAATATTCCATGTCCCGAAAGGAGCGGTGATCGGTCTACGCCTGGGATACTCGAGGAAAATATTCTATCTCCTTTTTCGAAGGGGTGATCGGTCTATGCCTCGACGAAAAAATATTTTATCTCATTTTTCTGACTTTTTCTCAGGGTGATCGGTCTACGCCTCGACGAAAAAATATTCCATGTCCCGAAAGGAGCGGTGATCGGTCTACGCCTGGGATACTCGAGGAAAATATTCCTATCTCCTTTTTCGAAGGGGTGATCGGTCTATGCCTCGACGAAAAAATATTCTATCTCCTTTTTCTCACTCTTTCTCAGGGTGATCGGTCTATGCCTCGAGGAAAATATGGTATCTCCTTTTTCGAAGGGTGATCGGTCTATGCCTCGAGGAAAAAATGTTCTATCTCCTTTTTCTCACTTATTCTCAGGGTGATCGGTCTATGCCTCGAAGAAAAAATTTTCTATCTCCCTTGGGAGAAGGGTGATCGGTCCTATGCCTCGAGGAAAATATTCTATCTCCTTTTTCGAAGGGTGATCGGTCTATGCCTCGACGAAAAAGTATTCTATCTCATTTTTCTGACTTTTTCTCAGGGTGATCGGTCTACGCCTCGACGAAAAAAGTCCCGAAAGGAGCGGTGATCGGTCTACGCGTGGGATACTCGAGGAAAATATTCTATCTCCTTTTTCGAAGGGTGATCGGTCTATGCCGCGACGAAAAAATATTTTATCTCATTTTTCTGACTTTTTCTCAGGGTGATCGGTCTACGCCTCGACGAAAAAATATTCCATGTCCCGAAAGGAGCGGTGATCGGTCTACGCGTGGGATACTCGAGGAAAATATTCTATCTCCTTTTTCGAAGGGTGATCGGTCTATGCCTCGACGAAAAAATATTTTATCTCATTTTTCTGACTTTTTCTCAGGGTGATCGGTCTACGCCTCGACGAAAAAAATTTTCTATCTCCCTTGGGAGAAGGGTGATCGGTCTATGCCTCGAGGAAAAATATTCTATCTCCTTTTTCGAAGGGTGATCGGTCTATGCCTCGACGAAAAAATATTTTATCTCATTTTTCTGACTTTTTCTCAGGGTGATCGGTCTACGCCTCGACGAAAAAATTTTCTATCTCCCTTGGGAGAAGGGTGATCGGTCTATGCCTCGAGGAAAATATTCTATCTCCTTTTTCGAAGGGTGATCGGTCTATGCCTCGACGAAAAAATATTTTATCTCATTTTTCTGACTTTTTCTCAGGGTGATCGGTCTACGCCTCGACGAAAAAATATTCCATGTCCCGAAAGGAGCGGTGATCGGTCTACTCCTGGGATACTCGAGGAAAATATTCTATCTCCTTTTTCGAAGGGTGATCGGTCTATGCCTCGACGAAAAAATATTTTATCTCATTTTTCTGACTTTTTCTCAGGGTGATCGGTCTACGCCTCGACGAAAAAATTTTCTATCTCCCTTGGGAGAAGGGTGATCGGTCTATGCCTCGAGGAAAATATTCTATCTCCTTTTTCGAAGGGTGATCGGTCTATGCCTCGACGAAAAAATATTTTATCTCATTTTTCTGACTTTTTCTCAGGGTGATCGGTCTACGCCTCGACGAAAAAATATTCCATGTCCCGAAAGGAGCGGTGATCGGTCTACGCCTGGGATACTCGAGGAAAATATTCTATCTCCTTTTTCGAAGGGTGATCGG
>CALYCA010000204.1:0-20919 GCA_944452715.1 Ophion slaviceki | reverse complement strand
CACACACACACACACACACACACACACACACACACACACACACACACACACACACACACACACACACACACACACACACACACACACACACACACACACACACACACACACACACACACACACACACACACACACACACACACACACACACACACACACACACACACACACACACACACACACACACACACACACACACACACACACACACACACACACACACACACACACACACACACACACACACACACACACACACACACACACACACACACACACACACACACACACACACACACACACACACACACACACACACACACACACACACACACACACACACACACACACACACACACACACACACACACACACACACACACACACACACACACACACACACACACACACACACACACACACACACACACACACACACACACACACACACACACACACACACACACACACACACACACACACACACACACACACACACACACACACACACACACACACACACACACACACACACACACACACACACACACACACACACACACACACACACACACACACACACACACACACACACACACACACACACACACACACACACACACACACACACACACACACACACACACACACACACACACACACACACACACACACACACACACACACACACACACACACACACACACACACACACACACACACACACACACACACACACACACACACACACACACACACACACACACACACACACACACACACACACACACACACACACACACACACACACACACACACACACACACACACACACACACACACACACACACACACACACACACACACACACACACACACACACACACACACACACACACACACACACACACACACACACACACACACACACACACACACACACACACACACACACACACACACACACACACACACACACACACACACACACACACACACACACACACACACACACACACACACACACACACACACACACACACACACACACACACACACACACACACACACACACACACACACACACACACACACACACACACACACACACACACACACACACACACACACTGCCGGCCAAAAATTTGAGTACACCAATCGAAATTTCTTGCCGCACTAAAAGTCAGATAGCGAACTCAAAAATAAAGATAATCAAATTTCCCAAGCGGCGTTTAAGGGGCCAGTCCACTTTGAAAATTTCAAAAAATCGAAAGCAAGCAAGACTTGAATAAATCGACGATGATGAGCAATCAGAAGGGATTTTGTACGGTGCAGGAATTGCCGATTGAGTTTAGGTAAGAGTTTTTCATAGTATAAACTTCAAATGCGTTTTTCTCGAAACAACGTTTTCAAAATTTAGCTCCATCGTATCTCTAAAACTAATAAATCGATTCTCTTGAAATTTGAACCACATATTGTAAACATGATTCGCAACAAGATGACCCTCGATGGTTTTAAAATTTTGATTTTTACTCTTTTTTTTGCGAAAAACTGCGAAAAAACGCGTTTTTAAAACTTTTTCGTTTTTCATCTGCCATTTTTTGATTTTTTGATAAAATTTTATATCCGAGGGTCATTTTGTAGCTGGTGTCATACTGAATCAAATTGACTTTGAATTTTTTTGTTTCAGACAAGTCTTTGCCGAGATTTTATGCAGCTATCTAGCCCGCCTATTTTTGAGGCGTTACGTTAAACTATAGTTTTTGTACTTAAAAATGAATAAAAATGAATAAAATTTTTTTCAAATTTATTTCAAGACTTTATTTATCAAGCCCAACAACTTTTATATTCACATCTTTTATAAAATCCTCAAAAAAAAAATCGCGAAAATAGCCTTTTTTCGTGGCTCCAAAGTGGACTCGCCCCTTAAGGTTGTACGAGCGCACAATTTTGTCTTAACAATGTCTGGTAAAAATTTGAACAAAATCTATAGAAATAGCGCACAATCTTGTCTTAACTATGTCTGATTAAAATTCTGATTAAAATAGACAAAATCTATAGAAATCAAGATTGCGCGCTCGTACTACCTTAAGGGGTAAGGGCACAGTAGAATTTTCAAAAAATGATTTTTTTTTCGCTAAAACGGTGCTTTATCATCGTAAGAATAAGTTACTATTCGATTTATAGCAAGACATTTTTTTCTTTCACCGACTTTGAGCGTCTATCGTAAGCCCACCTCTGGCACGGCCATAGAGTACCTAAAACTTTAAACGTGTTTTTCTCGTAACAGCTTTTTTCCAATTGGCGTGACAAATAACTTCAACAATTTTCACTCGATTTACTTCAAATTTAAAAATTATGTTCCTAATTGCATTTCGCAGAGAAGTACGTACGGAATTTCTGATTAATCGAAAACTTTTCATTTTATGAGCACTTTTATACGAAATTTTTCACTGAAAATTCATTCAAATACCTATAACTTTTGAATGAAACAATATTTTTTAAATTTCGTACATACTTCTCTAGGTATTCTAATGTCGATTGACGAGAATTTTTGTGTTTGTTTTAGGTAAAAAATTGTGGATGCTAAATGCCACGCCGCGGTGGGCATAAAAAAAAGATAACAAAAGAAAATATTAGTAGTAGGCCATTTTGTACATCGAAAAAAAATTCTAACATCTTGATATTCATACTAAATAGATGTGTAATTAATTATATGAGTGAATCACTTTTTCATACGAAAAAAAATTGTTAAATTCGCACATGATTTTATACCCGTTACTGTGGCCTATCCCCTTAAAAAGAAAAATAGTACTGGTCAAATTGTAGCTGATTAAAAACGAAAAAGTAAACAAATTTTCTTTCTTGATAGATTGTCCTAGACCCCATAATTCTCAAATGGAGCCCCTCCACACATCAGAGTCCGGACCAAAAATTCAAAAAAAATTCTGAAGAAATTCTTCCTACTCTAGTGTAAACCTATGCAACTTTTTACCCTCTTGACATTTTCTCTGAAACCCCATAGTTATTGGACTACGCATATTTTTCTAAAACATGTCTTTTTTTAGCTAAAAATGCAATACTGGTGCGAAAAAAAATCGTACGAAACTTTCTAAAAAACGGAAATGGAGGTTTTGATACTCTCTTCCAGTTTGTCATGGAAAAAACGAGCAAAGAAATTCGGGAGAAGTAATGCGGGCAGTTTTAGACGTGCAAAAAATCTGAAAAATAGCCATTTGCAAAAAAGCGTACCGGGCCAAAAAAACATTGTAAAAAAATGATAAAAAGGCAGAATGAAGGTAACTTTGTCCTCTTTAAAACGCCGCTTGAAAAATTTGATTACCTTCATTTTTGAGTCCGCTATCTAACTTTTAGTGCGGCAAGAAATTTCGACTGGTGTACTCAAACTTTTGGCCGGCAGTGTATATACATGCACACGTTGGTATTGCAGATAATAAAACTTCTATTAACTTTGCTTATCATATAATAATTCTAAATTGGTAATATCAAGCTGTGTTAAATATTCTAGACTATTGATCAGTTAATTTTTATAAAGAAACGATAGGATATTGTTACATCCGTGTTAGGTGGAGGCTAGTTTATTAAAAATGAAATATAATGTAAAAATACAAAGTAATTATTATTCTCCTCCCCCGTTGGGGCAGGGCCTTTCATTACTCGCTACATTTGCGAGTCGACAATTTTGATATCCTGCAACTTCCCACCCCTGTACCAATGTCCAATTGACGCCGAAAAGTTACCGTTTTCAGGTTATCGTTAAGACATTACGGCAACATAACTATTCGACATCTTTCAAACGGGACATCCCGTTCAATGTTGTCGTGAATTTATCTTTTTTATGATATCTTTTGGCGGTGAAAACGGATGTCTGTAAGGTATCACAAACTGTTATCCAATTGATGACTATTTTCAGGTATCACAAAGGTATCTGTCTACTGTTATCTATTGTATCTGATTAAACGTTATCAGACGGATATCCTAAAGACTAATCACATAATATGTCTTTTTCATAAGATCTTTCGGACATCGATAATATGCTGTCTTTTGGCGTATTTGGAATTAGCGGGAGATAGTGAAGAGGCATCCAAATGTTGTCCGAAAGATGAAACTTCACTGTTTATTTTAACATCGTTAATAAAAGTTTCTATTTGAACACGTATTTACGTATCTACAAATACGCGTTCAAATAGAAACTTGTATTCACGATGTTTACCATGCAATAACCAAAAATAGGTAATATTGGGCTATATTAAATATCCTAGAGTATTAAGGGGCTATACCAGTGTGACACTTTCAAAACATCGATTTTTTGCCTTTTTCGACAGTTTATACTTTCAAGAATATCATTATCATTTATATCAATATCATTTTATTTTGCAAAAGTCGATAGTTAAATCTTTAAACGCATTTTTCTCGAGATGAGATTTTTCAAATTTGCTGACATTGTAACTCAAAGAGCAATTATCCTATTGACTTGAAATTTGACCTGAGTACTCTTGAATATATTTACGCTACAGAGACGTAGGATATTTTTGATTGGATGAAAATTGACGATATGGCATTGAAAAAAATGCCCATTTTATAGGCAAGAAAACAGACTTTTTTTCATAACTACGCCATTTTGTTAGGTTTGATATTTTTCGAAAATCCTACGTTATTGTACAGGAAATACCTTCCAATTTTACATTTTTTCCTTTTTCGGTTTCAGCTACTCAATCGGCCGGAATCGTGTCAGCAGTGAAGGCACTTTTTCTTTGGCGTCTCCGAAGGCAGCGCATAAGCGCTTGGATCTCAATATTTTTCTATGAAAAAATTATGTAATATAGGTCAAATATAGCCAAATATATTCTTAATTTTCCGAAACATTTTATTGAGTACTTTTCTTCCAAAAAATTCCCGAAAATCACCCAAATTTTCAGCGTTTACACTGGTATAGACCCTTAATACGTTGACTTTGATGAAGAAATGGATATACTAGGTGTGCAACTAAGTTCCCGGGTTTCACACATGGATGGTGCTAGCGACCCATGTAGTAGGCATACAAGTCTGAAATTGGGTGTCTACAGCTTGGACATCTGTTAAGAATACCCAGTCTTAATATAAACAAATATCGCAATACAACGACCTTTTTTCTAACCTCGAAAATGTCAAAGCTTGTGCCAAATAAACAGCATTTGCGGGAAGCATTGCTTTTCTGCTTCAACCTAAAAAAACAGCAGCTGAAGCACCTCGGTTACTTGAGGAGACTTACGGCGAACATATACAATAAAAAACAACGTCTGAAGATTGGTTCAAGCGGTTCAGAAGTGGCGATTTTTAGACTGGGGACAAGGAGCGCTCGGGAAGACCGCAAACATTTGCGCAAACATCTGCAAGCGTTATTGGATGAAGATGACACTCAAACAGAAGATCAACTTGCCGAGGCATTAAATGTGACTCGGCAATGTATTTCGAAACGTTTGCACGCCATGGGAAAAATTCATAAGGAAGGAAAGTGGGTGCCACATGAGTTGACTGAGAGACAAATGGAAAATCGAAGAGCCACTTCCGAAATTTTGCTTTTGCGGCAGAACAGAAAGAGTTTCCTGCATCGAATTGTTACTGGCGATGAAAAATGGATATATTTCGAGAATCCCAAACGCAGAAAATCGTGGCTTTCACTTGGCGAAGCGTCAACATCGACGGCACGGCCAAATCGCTTCGGAAAAAAGACAATGCTCTGCGTTTGGTGGGACCAGAAAGGAATTGTGTACTATGAGCTGCTGAAACCGGGCGAAACTGTCAATGGGCATCGCTACCGACAACAACTAATCAATTTGAACCACGCATTGCTCGAAAAACGGCCAGAATGGGACACGAGACACGAACGTGTGATATTGCAGCACGACAGCGCTCCGTGCCATCGCAGTTCCACCGTCCAGGACACCATAAAAACACTGAAATGGGATCTGCTACCGCACCCGCCGTATTCGCCAGACCCGGGCCCTTAAGACTATCACTTGTTCCGGTCAATGGCGCATGGCTTGGGTGGGCTACACTTGGCCAATTACGATGCAGTACAAAATTGGTTAGACGAATGGTTTTAGTCTAAAGACGCGTCTTTTCATCATCGCGGTATTTATGTATTGCCAGAGAGATGGAAAAAATGTGTAAATAGCGAGGGATAATACTTCGAATGAACCATTTTTTGTATTCGTCTTGAAATTTCCGATTTTTTATTGGTAAAAAAAACCCGGAAACTTAGTTGCGCACCTAGTATATCAATATCGCCAATAGGTGTAAAATTCAATACCAGTTTTTGATACCGTTTGGATGTCGTTTTGTCAACTTTATGGTCACCTTTTGGACAACTCTTAGATGCCTGTGGCATCTTGGCTATTTCATGACTTTAAGAGGATATCTTTCGGATATATCGATTTGATAACTTCACACTAACGTACCGACGACCGATAAAAGTTAACCTCTGGTTGTCAATTTTTCAACCATTAAAAGTTGCCGTATAGTTAACTAATTGGATAAAAATAAGTTATCCGCGAAGCGGCCATTAGTGATACTATTTGCGATTCAAAACGGCATCTTTTTGGACAACCAAAATCCATATCCGTTTCGGGATATCTTTTGGATATCATATAGATAACAATTTGCTACCTTGGGACTTATCCGTCATTCGTTGGGTGTCATCTTTAGGACAACATATGGATGCTTCTTTACTATACTTTACCAAAAAATTACAGGAACAGAAAATTTCTTAAATTTTTTTAGTGGTTTCGAAAGCACTGTTTCTGGGTCAAAAATAGTCGTATCGAAATTGAAAAAGAAGCATTTGGAGCTTCAAGTTTCTAGTTTTTACATCTTTTGGCAAAAAAATGTTTATGAGCTACGGTCATCGCGCAATTATAAGAAATATCGCGAGACAAAAATTGTCCAAATTTTTTTGTTTTTTTTCCAAGGTTCCACGGGCTCGGGAATTTTTTTTCAGCTAAGTCAACACACAGGTCAGTTAGCTTGTTTATTCAGTTTCAATTTGTCCTTTTTTGTCTCTCTACGTCAATTTTTTGCGAAGATATCCGACTTTGAATGAATAAGGATCCTTTTGTCTTTGATCACCGATATCTCAGCAACCAATAATCGCATAGGAAATGGAAGGGTAGCTTTGAAAACGTGAATAAATTTCCAACAAGACCCTTCTATTCATTTCTGAGGAAAAAATTCTTTTCCACCCTTAACATTAATTTGAAAAAAGCACATAAAATGACTTTTTATGGTTTTTCAGTAAATATACCATTACTTTACAATTATTGATGGAAAGGCTAATGTTGCCAGGTTTTTTTTTCAGTTTTATGCATCTCCAATATAGCCCATCTAATTTTCAAATTGATCCATTGAACCGTTTTTCCAGACTCATTGATCAAAGTTTTACAAAACAATTTAAGGAACAAGTGTATCGTTCCTAAACATCGTGTAATCATCATCAAAATGGAAAGACCAATATATTTTCGATTTTTATCAGTACCTCGCACTAGTTACTTGTTAAATTTGACAAAAAAATCGGATATCGATTTTTTTTATTTGTAAAACATTTCAGGAAACAATAATGACTCATTTTTGACACTGTGTACCATAATTTCACTTATCTTTAATTGAATTAATAAAAGTTGATACCCTAAAGCTGTATGTACTACTCGATCTGAAAACATTTATGCAATTAATTCCCGATATTTTTTGCGAACATGATTATGGTTACAAACAACAGTTTTTTTCAAAACTCATATTTTTTGGAGAAAAAAAACCATTAAAAAACCAATTTAAAAAAACCAATTCGATGAAAAAACACCAATGAAAAAAAACCAACGATAATGTATTTCATAATTAATCTTTTTTTTGTAAAATTTTTCTGAGCTCGGGTACAAAAAAAATTAATCATAAGTTTTTGTAAACTAACTTTTTTTCGATTTTTGATAATGCCTAGTTAAAAAAAAACAGTTTTTCGTAAGCCTAATAACGTTCGCAGAAAATATCGAGAATTAATCGCGTAAATGTTCTCAGATCGAGTGATGAAATACGGCTTGGGGGTATCAACTTTCAATTCAGGCAATTAAAAATGAGCGAAATTATGGCACGCAAAGGTCGAATCGTGTAAAAAAATGTCTTCGTATTTTTTCCTGAAATGTTTTACACATTTTTAAAAAACATTGAATTTTCTAACATTATATTTTCATTATTTTTAACATTTTATTTTTAACATTCACATTAAAACATTTTTTGTTGTAATTTTTCGATTTTTTTTTCACCTCAATATGACCATTTTTCACACAGATACACCGCTTCACAAAATCCTAAAAAAGTGTTGAAAATTTTCTGTTCCTTAAATTTTTTGGAGTAGTGTATTTCCCGCCAATACCAAATATATTAAGACAGCATATTACCTATATCTCGTCGTCATGAAAAGGAGATCTTTTAAAAAGACAACGTTTAACTACATACAATAGATACAAGCGCGGATCGATGACTCGCATACCTCAAAGAAGTCGTCAGGATAAGATTTTGTGAATAACGGAGAATAGTAAAATAGTCGTAAAATTTATCGCAGATCGAGTCTTCGCATAGTTTGGTATGGTAACGAAGACTCGCAAGGCGTCGGTCAAATATCGCGGCACATACGGTACTAATAAAAATATTTATTATCACAAACTATGTAATCAATCGTACACGGTAGTATGATAAAAAGCTTAGCGAAAATCTTTTATAGTTATATATATATATATCTTGTAAAATGCGAGACATTTGGGCCCTCGAAATTTTCATACGCGATCAATATTTAAAATTATTTTTGTAAAGCTTGCGTACAGATCTATAACGCTATTGTGTCAATCAATTTTCAGCAAAAATTGCACTTTTTCGCGGGCCAGAGATTAACGACACGGAGAAAATTTCGACGCAACTGCCGTATCATATTCTTCGTTCGCACACCTTGCCGCCCATTTTACGTAATATCGCCTATATCCATGATTCGTATTTTGCGTGTGTATATGTGTGAAGTGTATAATTTCGTATATTGATCGACACGACGACGTCACAACGAGTATTTGTATATACTTTTATATCTATGTGTATATATATATATATGTATATAGATCGAAAAGATTTCTTTTGGACAAAGGCACCTTTTGAAAATAGATCCACTTAAAATTAGGTTAAAATTATATATTGCATTACGAAACTACTATGTACAAAATTGATGGTTTAGCGTTTCATCGGATTCGGTACCGTAGACATTTTGTTTTCTTTCCGCGCTTTTTTTTTTCGCTCGAAGGCGCCTGAGCGGCATCATCGTAAAAGAAAAGGAAATTCCACCCTCTTGTATACGTTTACATATATATATATATAGAGACGCGGAAACATTGAGTTTTTATTTTTTCGATAAAAATTTCATGTGCGTGCGTCGATTGTCATCGTGTATATGTATGTATAAATACGCACACACATTTTTTCCGCTATTCGAACTGTAAGTCTGTAACGACCTTCCGTGCTCTCTTGACTTGCCCCTCTTCGCATAAATTGCATATCTAAAATCATGACATTGATTCGTCTAACGATTAAAAAAAAAAAACATTTCTTAAACAATAACAGAGTATACAACGACTACATTCCGCAATAATCACATGACAATTTTGCACCGCTTGTATTTGCGCGACAGCGCGGATTGTCTTCAACGACATTGACACGGTAAAGATATAAGAAAAAGGCACTCGTAATTTGTTCCCAAACGAATAGATTATGCTCGTTCTTTTTTTTTCGAATTTTGCTGTATATATATATATATTTACTCGTTAGCGTTCGGATCGCGATGATTACCCGTTTGAGCGTTCTCGTTGAATACCGATGCGCGGTTTGTAGCTGCGTGAGACGCATTGGCGATCGTACGCTTTCGTTAAGGGGTTAGGCCACTCTAGAGGCCGAAAAAATTGGCTTTTTGGGGATTTATTTTTCAGAAAAACTAGAAAATAAATCGATATTGCAAAAAAGGGTGTTCATCACACATATCAGTGACTGTATACAATAATTTTTTTGAAGCGATTCAAAATGGCGGCTGTGCAGCGTTTATCTCAAAACTGCATTCTTTAAGTTGGCCGGAAACATAACTCAGACAATTTTCGGTAATTATGCAGAAGTGGGACACCACGGCAATTTTTGTTTTTGGTACGAACGTCTTCGGTAGGGTCACCACTGGAGAATTTGAGTCGCGGGAGACTGAGATTTTTTATTATTTCCATTTTGGAGTTTTCTGAATTTTTATGGGGTTTGAAGTTTTTCTGAATTTTTATGGGGTTTTGAAGTTTTTCTGATTTTTTATGGGGTTTTGAAGTTTTTCTGAATTTTCTGAAAAGGGTTTTGAATTATTTCCATAAGTTATGGGGTTTTGAAGTTATGGGGTTTTGAAGTTGGAAGTTATGGGGTTTCGAAATCGCGAAATACGCAATTTCAAGAACATGCCCGACGTCATATATACACACCTGAACGCGTGAACACAATAATGATTGTGAAAATGTGAGAATGTGTTATTTTTCTGGCGTTATGGCGTGTTTACATACTCGACTGATTTGGTCCCTTACAAACTCGTGAGTTTGTTTGGGTTTGTTCGGGTAAAGAAAGTAAAGGGTAACGAGTAAAGAAAAAATCACATTTTTTAATACAATAATTTTGTTTTCAACAAGCTTCAGAACTCCATAACTTATGGAAATAAGAAAAAATCTCAGTCTCTCCCGATTCAAATTCACTAGTGGTGACCTACGGAAGACGTTCGTACGAAAAAGAGCATTTTGGCGCCAAAATTGGCGTGGTGCCCCACTTGTGCATAATTACCCAATTTTCAACCGATTCACTTGAAATGTTGAATATATCTTGAAAAATACGGTGTCTATGGAAGTCCGTAGGATTTTTTTTTATATTGCATAGTTCATTTGCTATTAACAATTATCCTACGATTTTTTAAGCAAATTTTTCACTTTCCAAAAATTTGAGTAAGAAATCGTCAGATAATTGTTAATGATAAATGAACTATGCAATATAAAAAAAAATCCTACGTACTTCCGGCGACAATGTATTTTTCAAGATATGTTCAACATTTCAATCGGTTGAAAATTGTCTGAGTTACGTTTCCGGGCAACTTAAAAAATGCAGTTTTGAGATAAACGCTGCCAGCCGCCATTTTGAAATTAATCGCTTAAAAAAATCATTGGGTACAGTCACTGTGCGTATGATAAACACCCTTTTTCGTAAAGTCGATTTATTTTGTAGTTTTTGTGAAAAAAAATTTTTTTCGGCCTGTGGAGTGGCCAACGGCCTTAAATTTTATTCGAGTTGTAAAAAAAAGTGAGCTCCGCTCCCGCCCTCTGTCGCGTGATCAAAGTGACTCGCGCTGCTTCCTTTCGGATAAGGCACGTTTGTTCGAATCCGACAAACGCTCGACGCGGCATGCAATTTAGTATTGAAATGTTTTTGGAGAAAAAAAGAAAAGAGTTGGGTCATCGGTGTATCGAGATTGGAGATATTCGCTATGATTTTCATCACATGTGAATGGTGGCAGCTGTGTATCGTGCCTCGCCTCGTCGCCAGCTCCATTGACTCGGTCGATACTGCGGATTTAAAGAAGTCAAAACTTGGTCAAAGTTTATTAAAAAAATTTGACAGGGGAACGAGCGAAACTAATGTTTCAATTTCGCTTACCCTGATCAACATCTGTCCCGAAGCACTGTGAGGATTGCGATAGGCGTAGCCGGCCCAAGCCACTAGACCGGTGATCAACGAAACGATCAGAAGTATACCAATGATTCCGGATACTCCCATGTTCTTCATGTGACTGGCGGCTGCAAATGTGACATTTGACGAATGGAATTGACTGATCGACGAAAAGTTTCGCGATGGAGGCAACATACTGTGTTCGAGAAGAGTCGGATCGGTGGGTCCTTTGCTGTTCGAGTCGAGGCTCGCCGGCAGTGCGACCCCGTCGCTGGGAACGTGTCCCGCGTTATCGCGACTATCCAAATGATCGGTATAGGCTGTAGGAGTCGCCGGGCAGCTGTCTTTGTCCTTGATGTTGTGCCGTTCGCATCCCTTCTCGAGCCAATCTTGCCTGTGTCGGAATGTCCCGGTGCTACATTGATGCAAATCCGGGCACCACTTGCAATCGAACTCGGGCACCTTCGTCAGGCAGTCGTTGCAATTTTCCATCTCCAGGCAGGTCGGGAGTGCTCGTAAATAAATAACCGTCCAATTTCGAATCTCTTGACGATTAAAGTTGACGCGATGATACTCGTAGATGGTTTTTCTACGGACAACTGAACGAGAGACGTTGGGTTGAGGAGATTATTCCTTGGGCAGACGAGGTCCGCGAACGACGTACGGGCAACATGGGCTTTTTATAGAATTGGACAAGGGCCAGAACTAATCTCGCCGCACGACCATTTGCTTATCGAGTTTTGGAAAATTCAATGTACCCTTCGCGGTGCGAAGGAGCGCGCTTACAGAAAATTGTCCGATCCATGATGTAAGCGTCGCTGAGGCCAACTTTAACGGGATGGGCGGTGTCCTCGATCGCCTCGACCGTCAACGGTATCTTGGAATACACGAAGACAATGTTGCCGTTGTCGTAGAGAGTCGCCTGGAAGGTGAAACCTCCGGCTTCCGGCCGATCCTGAAGCACCACCCTCTCCCATTCCACCGTGAACGCGGTGCCTGTAAGATTGCCGGTATACGGGTATAAAATCATGTGCGAATTTAAGGGGTTACCCCCACTTGCAATTTTGAAAAAATCGATTTTTTTTATTGCTTTTTTTTGAAGTGCAATTTGAAGTGCAGTTTTTTTATGCCCGGAATAGATGACTCTATGTAAGTTTACAAAAAAAAATATTTTCTTCGTGTAAACTGAAATTGAAACTTTAAACGCGTTTTTCTCAAAATGGCATTTCTGAAGTCGGTGACCAAGATTACTCGAACACTAATGAACCGATCTTCTTGAAATTTTGCAGGCTTATTTAATACATAGAAATGTAGTCTTTAATCGTTCGATTTTTTTTTTCGTTAAAATCGAACCATTAACTTTGACTGTCCGCCATTTTGTGAAAAATGAATATTTTTTAAAATCCTTCGATTGAAGACTAGTTTATACTTATATTTGACTAAATCCATCCGCATTTTTTTTTCAGATGATCCACTTCGCCGCAATGTTGGTCACCGCAAACCGTGTATATAAAAACATTATTTCATTGACGGCCATTTGCCACTAAACAATGTAATATTTTTCAATAAAAAAATTACTGAAAGTTCTTCAAGATGTGTTCTTTAAGATGGTATATTGATCAATTAAAAAAGTTTTGTAGTTTTCTTTTTAAAAAATCATGAAAAAGGCCTTTTTTTTGCGCTACAAGTGGGGGTAACGCCTTAACGAGCTATACCAGTGTGAGACTTTCAAAAAATCGATTTTTTTTTGCCTTTTTCGACAGTTTATACTTTCAAGAATATTATTGTCATTTATGTCAATATCATTTTATCTTGCAAAAATCGATAGTTAAATCTTTAAACGCGTTTTTCTCGAAATGAGATTTTTCAAATATGCTGACATTGTAACTCGAAGAGCACTTATCCGATTGACTTGAAATTTGAACTGAGTACTCTTGAATATATTTACTCTACAATGACGTAGGATATTTTTGATTGGATGAAAATTGACGATATGGCATTGAAAAAAACGACCATTTTATAGGCAAGAAAACAGACTTTTTTCATAACTACGCCATTTTGTTAGATTTTGAGATTTTTCGAAAATCCTACGTCATTGTACAGGAAATACCTTCCAGTTTAACGAGATTTTTTCTTTTTTCGACGCCTCCGAAGGCAGCGCATAAGTCGCTTGGATCTCAATATTTTTCTATGAAAAAATTATGTAATATAGGTCGAATACAGCCAAATAAATTTTTAATTTTCCGAAAGATTCAATTGAGTACTTTTCTTCCAAAAAATTCCCGAAAATCACCCAAATTTTCAGCGTTCACACTGTTATAGCCCCTTAAAAGTTGGCGTATAGTACACAAATCTATAGTACACAAATGAGCCATCTGCCAAGCAGACGTAATACATTTTGTAATACATTCTTCTTTTTGGAAAACCAATTACCCAAATTTTCAGCGTTCACACTGGTATAGCCCCTTAAGGCCTTAGGCCACAGTAACGGGTATAAAATCGTGTGCGAATTTAACAATTTTTTTCGTATGAAAAAGTGAATCACTCGTAAAATTAATTACACATCTATTTAGTATGAATATCAAGCTGTTAGAAAACATATACATATATTTTTTTTCGATGTACTACCCGACTACCCAAAACTCCTCGAAACAGCTTTTTTCCAATTGGCGTGACAAATAACTTCAACAATCTCACTCGATTTACTTCAAATTTAAAAGTTATGTTCCTAATTGCATTTCGCAGAGAAGTACGTACGGAATTTCTGGTTAATCGAAAACTTTTCATTTTATGAGCAGTTTACGAGCAGTTATAACGAAATTTTTCACTGAAAATTCATTTCTTAAGTTCAAATACCTGCAACTTTTGAATAAAACAATATTTTTCAAATTCCGTACGTACTCCTCTAGGTATTCTAATGTAGATTGACGAGAACTTTTGTTTTTTGTTCTAGGTAAAAAATCGTGGATGCTAAATGTCACGCCGCGGAGAGCCTAAGAAAAGATAACAAAAGAAAATATTAGTAGTCGGTCATTTTGTACATCGAAAAAAATATATATATTTTTTCTAACAGCTTGATATTCATACTAAATAAATTTGTAATTAATTTTATGAGTGAATCACTTTTTCATACGAAAAAAAATTGTTAACCCTAGAATGGTACACTTATGTTTTTAGACTTCTAAAGGCACACTGGGGCACAAATGTAGCCCACGCGTTGAATCCGATTGTCGGGGTTATGAATAGTGAATAAACGAGGACAATAGTACCATTTAAAAATTTCAGAAAGTTCGAAAAGTGTGTCAAAGTTTGATCCAGGGGGGTGACACGGTGCTACTTTCCCTATACTCAGGCCCGGTTCGCATTCTCTCCACATTCTGTAATTTCTTTAGCGCTCTGTACGTGGCGCCACTTATCTTCTCATCGAGTGCTTTACTACACGTCAGATGTCAAGGTTTTGAGGTTAAAAAATCGTGTTAAATTTTGTTGCTGAATCATCGTTTTGTTAAGTTGTTTTGTTAAGTTTTGTTAACTGTTACTTTGTGCATAATATGGTGTAATTATTTTTACGATTATGCCAACGTGCATTGTACCCGGCTGCGATTCAAGGTACGCTTCGGCTTCGTCAAACCTCGAAAAAGTACATTTTTTGCAATACCCCGAGATCCAGAAGCTTTAACGTTATGGAAAGACGCAATAAAGCGACCCGACAGTTGTGTGAAAGCAGGGAGAAAGGAAAAGAACATCTTTTCCTTTCATTTGTATTCAGAAGTGACTACCATCTAAAATCTAACTTTTAACATTTACAATAACGGAATAAATCATTTATTTTTCCGTTCTTTACTATTTATTATTATTAGATTATTTATTTTATTAGATTATTTGACATGTGTCTTTGAATGCATTTCTTCATTTACTTATTTTCTCACTGCGGTGAGAAGATAAGTGGCGCCACAAGTGACGAAATTTGGCAACACAAAAGGCGGACATTCAGCGAAGCGACTCCAGCGGCCTGTGTCACCCCCCTGGTTTGATCGGAAGAGGAAAGAAAATTTCAAATTGGTAAAATTTAGTACTTTTCCAAAATTCGTGGGCCACGAATGTGCCCCATTGTGCCGATGTAGGGTTAAGGGGTTACCGCCACTTGCGATTTTGAAAAAATCGATTTTTTTTATTGCCTTTTTTTGAAGTGCAATTTGAAGTGCAGTTTTTTTTGATGCCCGGAATAGATGACTCTATGTAAGTTTACAAAAAAAATATTTTCTTCGTGTAAACTGAAATTGAAACTTTAAACGCGTTTTTCTCAAAATGGCATTTCTGAAGTCGGTGACCAAGATTACTCGAACACTAATGAACCGATCTTCTTGAAATTTTGCAGGCTTATTTAATACATAAAAATGTAGTCTTTAATCGTTCGATTTTTTTTTTCGAAAAAAAAAATGGCCGTTTTATAGCCAAAAAACGGCCGTTTTTTTTCGTTAAAATCGAACCATTAACTTTGACTGTCCGCCATTTTGTGAAAAATGAATATTTGTTAAAATCCTTCGATTAAAGACTAGTTTATACTTATATTTGACTAAATCCATCCGCATTTTTTTTTTCAGATGATCCACTTCGCCGCAATGTTGGTCACCGCAAACCGTGTATATAAAAACATTATTTCATTGACGGCCATTTGCCACTAAACAATGTAATATTTTTCAATAAAAAAATTACTGAAAGTTCTTCAAGATGTGTTCTTTAAGATGGTATATTGATCGATTAAAAAAGTTTTGTCGTTTTCTTTAAAAAAAATTCATGAAAAAGGCCTTTTTTGCGCTACAAGTGGGGGTAACGCCTTAAATTCGCACATGATTTTATACCCGTTACTGTGGCCTAAAGCCTCAAGACGAAGAAGAAGAAAAAGAAGAAGAAGAAGCAGCAGCAGCATCATCACCATTGTCGGCGTATTTGACCCAGCTGTCGTTGGATATACGAGTGTCAAAGTTGGCCATCAGAGGAGCAATGTACTGCGTGGCGGCGAGCCAACTGTGAACGTACTCTCCGGTGTACAAAAAACCTCCCGTCGCGATAGTGATGTTGCGAACTTTGTGGCCATAGAATGGAAAATCGAATTTCAATTTGACCGTCTGAAATTTAAAGAAAAGCTTCATTTTCGATCGACTCTCGCGTCCCGTGGAAAAAAAAAAACGACACGAGCAATGTTGAAACTTACGGCCGCTCTTCTGTGACTCTTACTGAGCAAATCGTTGACTTGACGATCGGGATGATTGTCAATGTCGACCCAATACATTCTCGCGACGTTCTCGTCGCTGAAGAAGGTGCTGTTGTAATACTGGTGCGTATCCTCTTCGGTCTTGGTTATATTGTTTTGCGCGAGTGTGTTGTTGGTTACGTCGGAAAACTTGGTTATCGTTATATCGCCGAGTTCGCCGTCGGTGGAATTGCTCGATTGCACGGTTGTCCCGTTCTTCTTGCTCGTAGTCATCTCCTTCTCCTCCTCCTCCTTTTTTCCTTTTTCGTCGCTTTGTCCGGCCTTGCTTACGGTTTCTTGTTTTTGCGTATGATCGGTGCCGGCGGCCCCACTCATCGTCGTAGATTGAGGGAGGGTGGCGTTTGTGCTGCTGCCGGTCTCGACCGTCGTTGCGCTTCTCTGCGCAGGCTTCTCCCATTGAGTCTGATTTGCCCAAACGTGAATCTGCGGACAAGAGTGAGATCGATACACTGAGAAAAAAAATCAATTGAATCAAAAAAATATATTGGTTGATCCAAATAAATGTGCTGCGGAGTGCCACCGATATATGAGATTGTTACAATACTATGAAATATTGGAAAATGTGATTGATTTAAATAACATATTATTTTATTTGAAAAAGCTCTTCTGTTCTATGAATATCTACATTATCGTTCAAATAAAATTATATTCTATTGAAATCCTTCTATATACAATCCGTAATGTATGGATGAAATAATTAAGCGGTTGCTACGACATTTTTTATTTCGTACAAAAATATAATCAATAGAATGCATTATTTCTTTGCTGCATCGTAACGAATATGCCATGGGACGTAAGTTTTTCAATTTGTTTTAAATCTTAAATAAAAAGTGAGCATTAGAATGATCATCCACGATAATAGTGGAGAGAATATCAGATATCCAATGGAATATCCATGGAGAGAATATCATGTACATGAAGTTTGCATCGTTGCTATCCAACGGTTTCATTTTTTTTTTTCGATTTTGTTTGGTTGGTCCCGGTGGCCGTAAATATTTTTTATTCATTTTACCATATTTTTTTAGCAACTAGAGCCGAACTGACCAAGAAAAAATAGGAAATTAGAAAATCGAAAAAAAAAATGAAACCGTTGGATAGCAACGATGCAAACTTCATGTACATGAGAATATCAGATATTCAACTGATAAGAACAGATACTACACTTTGATCTTAGCCACAGGCCAAGAAGCGATACTCTTTAGAGTTTCTCCGGCGTTTAAGGAGGTACGGTGATTGGAGCGAGTTCAAGATAAAAGCCCGATTTTTTTTATAGCATTGTCGCGACCTTCGTCCATGCGTATGCGGAGTTTCCACGAGATTTACCGTACACTTTTCGAGTTATTAATTGTTAAAGTTGGTGAATTAGTCACACGTAGACGACAAAATGTGCCTGCCCTCTCATATATCGATTTTTTTGTGCTACTTGGAGCCAAGAAACACGTAAAAAAAAACTGATGGTTGCGTTCGTTGAATCTTTGTGATCGATAAGGCACCTTGAATTGGAAAGCTCACCGCAGAAATAAGCAATAAATTTAGAAATAAAGTCGCAAAAACCGAAGTTTTCGGAGAGCGAGACTTCTCATGACGTAACAGCAGCCATCTTGCTCGACGTGTGGCAACGCCGGATACCCGCGCAAATTTGATTCGTCTATCGGATATTTTCAACGCGAATTAAAAATATGATTGTGCGAAGCCGTACATTTTTTAATGGATTATAAAGGGCTTTTCGTCGATATTTACTTGAAGTTCTTTTACGTACAGCAAAGCATCTCAATTTTTCTGGCGACATGTACCTATACAACGCATCTATATATAAATTCAGCATGGGAGAACCGTCATATAAAATAAACGTTCCTTTTTATACCTGCAAATATTGTGAAAATTGGAAAAGGGAAAAATAACATAACAATCGATGAAATATGTTTTGACTTTGGACAGATTGGACATTGGACACTGAGGTTAACTTCAACGCGACGTTTTTTCTTTGCAATCGCAATATTATCTTTTCATTTTCTAATTCTTGTCCGTCAGAATCTACATTTGTCTCTAAACTGGACTTCAGGTACAATCCCGTCACTCTTTTGATAAACTTCCACAGTATTTTCATTCTCCATGTTAACCGGCTACAAAAAATAATAAGCCGGGCGCGTGGAACCGATGACAGCCACCGAAAATGCGACGATGCTAAACGTCAACGATATGGCGTACTACTGAAGTCGAGTAGTAGATTATTAAGGTTGTTTCCATATTATAAAAATAATAGGAAACTCGAAATTCAATACTTAAAAAATATTTCTCGAAAAATAGGCCATGTACATATATCTAAAACGTGGCGGTATTGCGACGTGAAATAGACTCTAAGTTTACTAGCATGGTCATCACCGTACCTCCTTAAGTAGATTTTCGGTTCGCGCTACGTTTACGAGAAACGAGCGCGCGTGCGGCTTCTAGCGGTTACTCCGAGAACTACGGGTTTCCTCACACCTATAATATCGGTGGCGCTCGGCCATGATTTTGTTTAATTTTTTCAACCAAATGCGCTAGAAACAAATTTTATTTTCGCATAATTTTTTAACCAATTCAGACATTTGCTTAATATTTTTCAATCAAAATAAAATATTAATATTTTAACGAATAATGTACGTGGAAATCAATATCGGATATGGTGAAAAAAATAAAATAACATATTTACTCAATAGAAATTTTATCTGAATCAAACAAGCGAAATTCAATTTTTCTTGTGTATTCGAATCAACAATATTCATGTTATGAATTGAAACGCTTTTTTTGTTCGTTGCAGAACATGCATTCAAAACTATATAATTTGTTCGCGATAGATTTTAGATAGTTTCAATAATATATTGTTCTCGGCTAACAATATATCTTTTGAAAGAAAAAAAAAACTTTTAATTTTATCATGTTATTAAAGTCAATAGCGTTTTGTTTGGACTAATAAATCCGATTATTTACACCAACAATTTTACAATTGAATCAACGCAATTTCATTCAATAACACCAATGATATTGGACCCATGGTTTTTTTCAGTGTAGAGTAGCGCGAAGGATAGAGGCAGTGCGAGAAGAGGCGAGATGGAAAATATTGTCAAAGCTTTCGAACCGGTTGTCCATTGGCTGGATTCATCGGATTCGAGACTATAATGGTTGTGTTTTTCGGAGACTTTGGTGTTTCGATGTTGGGAGCGCTGGCGGTAGTTTCGGTGGCGTTGCTCTTTCCCGCAGGCGGCAGTGGCGATCTCGTCGGGGAGCCATCGAGAAGCCTGTCCGTCGAGTACGTCACGTTTGCCGAACTTGTTTCGGTCTTGATGACCGGTGGCTCCGCCGCCGCCGCAGCGCTCGCTTTCGCTTCATCAACGGCGGGTTCTTTTCCCGCGTAACGACGTTGCCTGTCAAACGTCTCGAATTCGTTTCTACCGAGGCTGCTGTAACTCACACTTGGCAAGTTTTGCGACGTGACCTTGTAATCGTAGAAGGATGAATCTGTAACGACAAACAAGCGCGCCCGTTAGTCAAATATTATCCCAACTAGGAATGTTGCTACGGGGCAGACTGGAGCTGCATCCGGCATGCCGTATTCCGTACCACGGCACGGTACAGGCCGCCGGATCAGAGCTTTACCGGGCGTGAAACGCTTTTTCGAATCCAGCCATGACGGGGATTTTATTCTAAAGAATGTCAATAATTTTATTCATGGGGTTGACGATTGCATCCCCGCAATGCAACAATAATTCTTTTTTTACCGAATTTTTTCTGCCTATTTAGGCTGTGAAAATAACTCACGTTTTTCCATATTCTCATTGGAGTGTTACGACCGGAATTTGCAAAAAGGGCTTCTGATGATGATATTGTAAAAAAAAATTTAAGGT
>CALYCA010000203.1:27500-29507 GCA_944452715.1 Ophion slaviceki | reverse complement strand
GCTATGATGGGCACTTAATGAGTCTCAAATTTGTCATTGCGATCAAAGTCAACTTGAGCAACATTACAATCGACTTTAGCAGCATTGTGATAAACTCGAACAACAAATTGTTGTTCAAGTTTATTGCCCTTCTCAATTGAACCCTTTCCCATCAGTCTCTATCCGCACTGCGCTGATCCGACCTTACGCTTTGTTGCGTAGCACAGCCCTCTTAAGCTACACTATACCGCATTTGCCGAGGGTACGGGGAAACTGTGCCAAACCTGCATCAGTATAGACGACCCACATTTTTTTGATTCTCTGGTGCACAGACGTTTCACTTAAGGCGAGTGCCTGAATTAGAAGGTCCGAAAAATCGTTTCTTTTTATTGCTTCAATCGATAGACAAACTATCCAAGAATATATTTACAAAGTTACAGAGTTATTGAATCAAACCAAAGGTTATTTTCTTCATTATCGAAATCTCTTCAAAGTGAATTAAAATTCATTGAAAAATACTTTTTAAATAATTTTCATAGCACGTTAGTGTTTTTTTAAACACATTTTTTTTTAAACCCGAGAAAAGTTATAATTTCACGATTTTTTCACCTTTTTTTGAATTCACCCAGAAGAAAAATATATGACAATTGAAAATTTGATTGGTTTAATTGGTTCAGTCAACAATTACGAGCTGCATCTTTCCCGCCGATTGGGGACTGCAGTTGCAAGACTGATAAATCTGCAGTCATTCATTGTTTCATGTTGAACTTTTTTTTTGTTACATTTCAAATATGGGGTCGTCCATTAATCATGTGAGGTTTTTTAGGCCACTTTTTGAGCCTCCCCCCACCCCCATGGTTCATATGTGGTGAGGTTTCTAGCCCCCCCCCCCCCCAACATCACGTGAATTTTTTTGTTAAGAAACGTCAGACACAAGCGATAGAGAGTGCGGTATTTTATTATGCAAAACGAAATAATACATATTGCCAGTATATTTAAGTGGCCTGCGCAGTTGCACAAAAAAATACACGAGACAAGTCACCCCCCCCCCCCGCATGATCAATCGTGATGTTATCCAAATCCCCCCCCCCTATTTGAGCCTCACATGATTAAAGGACGGCCCTTATACATGAAAAGATATCTCAATGTATGGGCTCACGTGTTTTTTTCCCTTCTAAAAAAATTCCCCAAAAAAAACCTTTTTTTGGACCTTCCAATTCAGGCTCCCGCTTTAAGGAGTTTCGATACAAAAATCGAAATGGTTATAGACGATTGAAATTCATATCAACGGGAGATTAATTTAGGATGCATTAAATGTCCAAAAATCAATCCGTTTCACAACACAGTTTCGGAGATTTTGAAGGTTCAAGTTGAGTTTTGTTCGAGTATTATTAATGAACCAAGTGGCGAAACCGCTTAATTTTTTAACACGACATTCCTGACACTAATCCCAGTTTGTGCAGTTTTTTAAATTTAAATCGAAGCATTGTTTCAACCTCTACAGCCCTATAACTAGTGTTTACGAAGTGCCACGTGTATTACCAAATGAATGAAGGTTCACGTTGAACCGTCATGGCACGTGGCATTTCGTAAACACTAGTTATAGGGCTGTAGGGGTTAAAATAATGCTTCGATTTAAATGAAAGAAAATAAACAAACTGCGATTATATATTTTTAATTGCGCTTTTAATTGCGCGCCATTTTTTTTGTAGCGAACATAGAGTACTAATTTATATATATATATATATATATATATATATATTAGGGTGATTCGTTTCAGGGAAACTTTTTTTTTGACCCATCGTGCCCAAAAACGAAGTTTCCCGAAAGGGGGGTGTTGTCAAAACATATTTAGAGGTCGCGAATCAAAATTGAAAATTTCCCATTTGATTAACATTGAAAAAAATGTTTTTCTCATTATTAGTGTTACCATTCCGCGAATATTGATATCGAGATATTTTCCAAGTGGGTTCTCATAGGAAATATGATACTTTACAATAAAGTTCATTGAGCCATGTCCGTAAATTC
>CALYCA010000203.1:0-15000 GCA_944452715.1 Ophion slaviceki | reverse complement strand
GCCTTAGGCCTTAACTCGAAGTACCGCCGGAGCCGAACCCCGACCGCCCATCCACCACTGTCGGTGGGAAAAGGTAACACACACACACACACACATATATATATATATATATATATATATATATATATATATATGCGCATGTGCGTGTGTGTACATGAATTGTTTGTACAATTAATCAACATTATCAACATTCGAGAAACCGCGAGCTCATCGCGCGGCAAAATTCTACACTCGGTTTTTGCAATCCACACGTCCTATCATAAGTTTTTCATCATCACATTTACGCTCCCGCGCTCGCACGGACCACGTATTAATATATAAATTTCTCGTATTATGGAGCATGTTTAAAATCGCTTACCGCCACGATTACCCGCTCAATTATTATAATTCAGCGTGGCAGTTGATGGTGGATTCCGCGAAGCTATGCTCGCATCGACGCCACGAGCTCCTTGTATACGTATGTACTAGCATATATATATATATATATATATATATATATATATATATATGTAAAGAGACGCGGCAGCGTCTTGACGCCAAGTAATAATATACATATACATATGTGTATAGTATAATATACTACAGTTGCACATATACGTATGTACCGAAGGATTAGGCGTTGCTAAGAAAAACGATTCGACGATTTCACGCGCTCTCGTATATGAAATTACTGGTTCTCCCATCAGCAGCTCAGCGCCTGAGAGTCGGATGATGAAGAAAAATATTGAAGAAAAAAAAACGAAAAAGCAAAGAGAAAAAGAGTTGCCACAGCCAGCGAAAATTGGCAGTTGCGACGTGCCATGATGGTGCTGGTGTGTCAGAATGCTAGCTAGATGCATATATATATATATATATATATATATATATATATATATATATATAATATACTAGTTTTTACCTTCCGGAGTGCCCAGTTGAACCCTTTCCTATCACTCCCTACCCGGACTTTGCTAATCTAACCTAACGTTCCGTTGCGTCTCACAGCCGTCTTAAGGGGAGAGATACCTTTAGGCCAGAAAAAAATTCGCTAATTTTCATGATTTTTTTTTAAAGGAAAGATTTCTCCACCACTTTTGAGACTCAGGGTACGTTTTGTTACTGCTCTTGGCTGGTATTGGGACGTTGAATAAGTTCTCGCTGTTTTTTAGTGAAAGTAAATGCGTTGTTTAAAAAAAAACATTCCTGCTTTCAAACGCTTCGAAACTGTTGTGTGATCAACTCCTAATGATTCTGCGAGTTAAGCTAGCGTCTGTTTGTTTGGGTTAAAATGCCTCCAATTCAACATATCAAAATCTTTTTTTTTTTAACGTCTAAAGCAATCTCTGTATGTTGTTTCCAATAGAGCCTGGTGGCCGTAAGTGTTAACGAGCATTCAGTGTGCTTCAGCTTGAGATTTATTTACATTAAGGTTGTCACCCCCATGGAAATTTATATACGCAAAAATATACTGCAAATTTATTTTATTAATAATTGTAATATATGTGAAATGTATGCCATATGTTGAAAATATATGTTGCATATATGTGCCAAATTCTAATTTTCGTAAGGTTTTTTTTATATGAGATGTATATGCGTGGTATTACTGTATATCAATGTATCATATATCAATGATATATGTAGCATTTACCCTGCATATATGCCACATTTATATAGATATGCGTAGCATATCTGTGTATGGTGTTTATATGTAATAGCGTACTTTAACTGTAAGTTAAGTTTTTTTAAGTTTAAGTTTTAAGTTTTATTAAGTTTAACTGTAATAGTGTTTATACACAGCATATATTTTTTGTCAGGAATATGTATAAAAAATGTGTGCGTCATATATGACACATAAATGAGTCATATATGACGCATACATTTTTGATATATTTTTCTGACAAAAAAATAGATTGAAAATATATCGAAAAGTGTAACTTTAACTGTAAGTTAAGTTTTTTTAAGTTTAAGTTTTAAGTTTTATTAAGTTTAACTGTAATAGTGTTTATACACAGCATATATTTTTTGTCAGGAATATGTATAAAAAATGTGTGCGTCATATATGACACATAAATACGTCATATATGACGCATACATTTTTGATATATTTTTCTGACAAAAAAATAGATTGAAAATATATCGATATAGTGTTTATACGTAGCGTATATCTTTTGGCCAGAAAAATATATCGAAAATATATGGGTCATATATGCGTCATATATTTGGTGCATATATACTGAATATATACGTATTATTCTCTTTTTCGTCACTATATCTGCGACCGATATATATATATGTAGCATATATTTTCTGCATATATTTTACATACATAAATTTCCATGGGGGCATGGGGTTTAGCCGTCGAGGTGAAGTACGAGAGGAGCGCCCTATGCTCATGCACGGGGGCGAGTGACTGTTACCAACTGTTAGCTTTAAAATAATCCTCGTATAAAGACCTTAGGCCACAGTAACGGGTATAAAATCATATGCGAATTTAACAATTTTTTTTCGGATGAAAAAGTGATTTACTCATAAAATTAATTACACAACTATTTAGTTTGAATATCAAGCTGTTAGAAAAAATATATATATATATGTTTTTTCGATCTACTAAATGGCCGACTATTAATATTTTCTTTTGTTATCTTTTTTTAGGCACTCCGCGGCGTGACATTTAGCATCCACAATTTTTGACCTAGAACAAAAAACAAAAATTCTCGTCAATCTACATTAGAATACCTAGAGAAGTGCGTACGGAATTTAAATAATATTGCTTTATTCGAAAGTTGTAGGTATTTGCACTTAAGGGGAGATATACACCTAGATGGTCGAGGTCGAGGATTTAGAAGCTTCGAACATTCCGTCGACCGTAGAAGACCTACACTATGGGCCTGGTATCGATGATTCCATGTAAGTTGACAAATTTCATGATTTATTCATTCCCAAATTTTCAAACGCGTTTTTCTCAAAACCACGTTTTTCAAATCGGTACCCAACATTTCTCGAAAACCAATAAATCGATTGCCTTGAGGTTTTTTGTGGTTATTCTATACACCGTTATCTAGTACTTGTCATAGGATTTTTTTTTCCGTTACTTAGTTTTTGTTTTATAGGCAAAATAATGACTAATTTTTGGCCCAAAAATCACTATTTATGTTCAAACGTCCGCCATTTTGTCATAAATCGATATTTTCAAAATCGGCTATGACAAGTATTAGATTATAGTATCTAATTTAATAATCTTTTTCGTTTTTTTTTTCAGATGATTTTTGAAGAAACGCCAGTGGGTACCGTATACGCAGATTTTTTTACGACGCTCCAAGGATCATACAATATCCTTGTATATTTTTGATATTTTTAAATATAGAAAATTAAACATATTTTTGAAGGTATGTACTTTTAGATAATTAAAACATCAATCTGAAGTTTCAAATAGTTTTCCTTGAAAAAATTCACAAAAATGATATTTTTTCCGGCTCCTAGGTGTATATGTCCCCTTAAGAAATGAATTTTCGGTGAAAAATTTCGTTATAACTGCTCATAAAATGAAAAGTTTTCGATTAATCACAAATTCCGTACGTACTTCTCTGTAAAATGCAATTAGGAACATAACTGTTCAATTTGAAGTAAATCGAGTGAAAATCGTTGAAGTTAATGGTCACGCCAATTGGAAAAAAGCTGTTTCGAGAAGTTTCGAGTAGTCGGCCATTGTGTACATCGAAACAAAAAATATCTCTCAGCTTGATATTTATACTAAATAGATGTGTAATTAATTTTATGAGTTAATCACTTTTTCATACGAAAAAAATTGTTAAATTCGCACATGATTTTGTACCCGATACTGTGGCCTAAGGCCTCAAACGTACGTTTTCGAACTACTTTTCTACATCTATTTGTAAAAATATGCATTTTTGAACATTCGGTGATTACATTAATTGTATTTATTACTTTGTATAATTATTTTCTATACCGTTTTCTCGCTTAATTAACGCCAAACGAAATGGCAATGTTGTAAATCGTTATATAACATCATGGCCAGGTTGGCAGAAGTGCCGCGAGGTTAGAGACATGCGCACCCCGTTTGTAACCTCAATATCGGCCCGAGGAGCTGTCAAAATGAATATCGGTCAGAGTAAAAAAAAAATCCGCAGGAAAGAAAAAGTGTGTACTAAAGCTGTCTATACTCCCGAAGAAATCAAAAACTTTAATAATTTTCCGACATTCTGAAAAAAATTTATGTATGAAAAAAAACCGCGTTATTTTGTCTTTGCCTAGAAATGTCTAGAAATGTATAATTTCTGAATATAGTTATCAAATTAATATTAAGGGGCCAGTCCACTTTGGAGCCACGAAAAAAGGGTATTTTAGCGATTTTTTGGAGGATTTTATAAAAAAATATGAACATAAAAGTTGTTGGGCTTGAGAAATAAGGTCTTGAAATACATTAAAAAGAAAATTTGAATTCATTTTTATTCATTTTTAAGTACAAAAACTGTAGTTTAACGTAACGCCTCAAAAATAGGTGGGCTAGGTAGCTCCATCACAACTCGGCAACGGCTTGTCTGAAAGAAAAAAATCAAAGTCCATTAGATTCAGTATGACACCAGCTACAAAATGACCCTCGGATATAAAGTTTTATCAAAAAATAAAAAAATGGCAGATGCAAAACGAAAAAGGTATTTTAAAAACACGTTTTTTTCACAGTTTTTCGCAAAAAAAAGAGTAAAAGTCAAAATTTTAAAACCATCGAGGGTCATCTTGTTGCGAATCATGTCCCATGTACAGGTTGCCATGAGTTGCCCAATGTTACGATCAGGCCAATATTGCGACCGTCGTATAATCCAACAATAGAGAAATAATATTGGCCCATTTTACTGTTCCGCTCTAAACTGAAAACTGGCACAATATCGGCCCATCCCTAAAGCCTGTCCTGGCCCATCTTTAAAACTAATAAACATCCGTGATAGTTAAACTAAATTTGCCAATTTAAAAACTGGGGATACTAAAATACTGACAATTCCATTGGCCCAATATTGTTCCGTTATAAATTGAAAACCGGCACAACATCAGCCCATCGTTTAAAACCAATAAATAGTCGTGATGGTTGAACTATATTTGCCAATTTAAAAACTGGTAATGCTAAAATACAAGCAATTACATTGGCCCATTATTGTCCCGTTATAAATTGAGAACCGGCACAATATGGGCCCATTAGTAAAGATTATCCTGGCCCATCTTTCAAAACCAATAAACAGCAGTGATAGTTAAACTAAATTCGCCAATCCTAAAGCTGGCAATCCTAAAATACTGGCTATTACATTGGCTCATTATTGTCTTGTTCTAAATTGAAAACCGACACAATATCGGCCCATAGTTAAAACCTATCATGGCCCATCTTTTAAATTAATTAAACAGTCACGATAGATAAACAATATTTGCCAATTTTTAAACTGGTGATGCTGAAGTACTGCCAATTACATTCCCCCATTATTGTTCCGTTATAAATTGAGAACTGGCACTATATCAACCCATTACTAAAACCTATCCGGGCCCATTTGTTAAAACCAATAAACAGCCGTGATAGTTCATCGAAATTTGCCCATTTTAAAATTGGCAATGCTAAAGTACTGGAAATTACATTTAATGAATCTAAGCCCTTTATTGGCTAAGTGGGTCAGACCATGCCTGCTTTTATTTGATTTAAGCCTTGGGTTATTCATTATCTGTATATTGTGCCAGAATAGGCAAATAACTGGCACGTCATATATTAATCGTCTATATTTTGTAGTTCAGTTTTTGTAATCAAGTCTTGGCCTATTATTGGCATTTGTAAATAACCAACATACGTAAGTAAAATCTGCCAATTTTGGAACCTGTTATATACGCAAATCACAATTCATTTCAAGGTTATTCCATGACATATGTATCCATAAGGACCAATCTCGGGCCAATCTTGGCCCGATATAGGTTAAATATTTATCACGCACCGAAACAAACTCACGGCCCAATATTCTAGATAGACCAACTTCTAGATAGACCAACTGTGAAGGCCCATCATAGAGCCAGTGGTCAATTTCTACATAGGCCCTTTAAGATGGCCCACATAGGGCCAAGTGCAATCACCAACATTGGCGCTACAATGAATTAAATTATTGGCCCAATAATTGTTGGCTCTGTTGGCCGATATCGGGCCGTTCTTATCATTTCTACAAAGGCACCTCATTGGTAAATACTCACGGCCCAATATTCTAGAAAGGCTAACTGTGAAGGCCCGTCCCAGGCCCAACGGTCAATCTCTACATGGGGTTTACAATATGTGGTTCAAATTTCAGAGAAGCGGTTTATTAGTTTTAGAGATACGATGGAGCTAGATTTTGAAAACGTTGTTTCGAGAAAAACGCGTTTGGAGTTTATACTATGAAAAACTCTTACCTAAACTCAGACGGCAATTCCTGCACCGTACAAAATCCCGTCTGATTGCTCATCATCGACGATTTCTTCAAGTCTTGCTTGCTTTCGATTTTTCGAAATTTTCAAAGTGGACTGGACCCTAAAATAATTATTACTAATTAACGGGGTCCTCTAGTTACTCGGGTCGAAAAAATCGATTTTTTTTTCATAAATCACATCTACAACATGTGTAGAAAATGTGTGCCAAAGGATTTTTCGATATTCGAAGTGGTTCACAAGTATAAACCACATGCGCGAACTTTCAAACGCGTTTTTCTCGAAACACCATTTTTCGAAACGGTGACCACGATATTTCAGAAACTACTGCACCGATCTTGTTCAAATTTATACAGCATCTTTAATATGTTATAAGCCAGCGATTGAACTAGGATTATCATGATTGCTTCGATAGTTTTTTTTTGTACGAGCGAAAAACTTAAGAAAAAATGAGTAAAAAATAGAATGTAATTTTCAAAAGTGTATAAAAAAGTCAATTTTTGTAATTTAGAATTCACTCTAGTTCAATCGCTAGTCTTAAATATGAAGATTAAAATGCCGTTTGGTTGTTTTATTTCAGATAAGCAGAACAGCCGCAATCTTGGTCACCGTCAAGCACCTCTTTTACTTGATGTCTTCCTATCGGCCACTATAACGTTTATTCTATTATATATTTTGACTTCAAAAAATGTGTAGAGCTTATTTAAATGTTAATAAAGATTATGCGAAAACAATGAGATTGATTATTTCGATGCTTTGCCCGTAAAAAAATATTGAAAAGGCCGTAAAAAAACAGCCGAGAAACTAGAGGACCCCGCTAAGAGAATAAGTACCAATAATATTCGTGGTTAATTATCCTGATCGAGTAGTTTGAGGTTCCCGGGCATAATTACCGAATACCGATAAGATAGGTAGCATTTGTGCCGTCTACGACGTTGCCATGATTGCACAGTCTAATATTTTGCGTGCTTCATTTTCGCACAAATTCACTATCAAAAACATTAATAATTTTATAACGGTACTGCGAAGTCTCACTTTCACGGGACCAAGGGTTAGTCCGATAATTAGTCGAACCGTACCTATTTTTGCAGCTTCGTGGTAACATTCACTTAGCAGATATAAATAATGTACTGAAAAATGATCGGGAGTTTTTCACAAGCGTAATGTAACTAGCCCATGAAATACGTCGAGTTGCCGATTTTTTTTTCTAAAAATCTGTGCTGTGGATCGTATTCAAACTGCACAGGATGATCGGCAAAGAGGTTATAAAGGTACAGAAAAAAAATTCAGCTCGGTGGTAACATGTTGACTTGACCCCATAACAATCTTAATGTAATGCAGTAAAATTCCCCGCAAATACTCTTTTGTTGACACGAAATTTGACATGGTTAAACCTATGAAAAAAAGGTTTTGACACTGCGGCGAAATGACATCGACTGCATTTCAAGCTTGCTTATAGGACTTCTTTATTAAGCGTTACTATCTACAGGCACGCAGTTCTGGTGACGCCATCTGTTGGAAAACAGGGAGAACTTATTGAACGTCCTAATACATGACATTTTTTTAAATTGATCTTTAACGAAGACTTTGTCCTTGAAAGCAGCGGGAGATGTTAGCGGCTCAACATGAGCAGCTAGAAGAAGAGGAGGGATGCCTCTATGGACCAGGCATTGCCGATTAGCGGTAATTATAAACACATTTGTGTAAACACATTACAAAACTTTAAACGCGTTTTTCTCGAAAACACGTTTTTAAAAATGGCTGACATTCTCCTGACCGCTGTACTTAACATATCGACCTGAAATTTGGAGAGCATACTCAGAAAATATGTCTTCACGGAATGACGGATCGTTTTTTCGATAGATACATTTTTGCATTTATTATTTATCTTTTTATGCGAAAAAACGCGAAAATTCGATTTTTTTTAATTGCCGCCATTTTTCGAAATTTGTACTAAACGAAAAACCCATCCGTCATTCCATGACCAAAGGGTCACAGATTGATAATATGCTTTGAATTTGGGCAGTGATGTCAGTCGTTTACCTCCCGCGATATGAGGACCTGTTGTCGCGGAGCTGCAACGGCCGCCATTTTGGTTTAAAAAAAAAAAAATTTTAACGTTCTGTATATTATGAATAAAAGTAAGAAAAAAACCGCACTCAAAAAGCTTTACTCGTTTCCTTTAAAAAAAATTAAATGTAACCGCCTGAAATATGGCACTCCAAGGACAAAGGCTCCCTTAAAAATGACGGAGGGATGGCACGGTCTTCTGAACTGCATTTTAAAGACTGGCGTGACGTATTGCTAAAAAACTAATTGACAGATTTTAATGAAAATTGGTATAAATCTTTGTAACCTTATTGTCTAAATTATGAACCTAAATATTAAAAAAACAAATTTAATTGCAAAATGTTGCCATTTTTTTCGGAAAATTGGAACATTTTGGTTCCAAGCGATTTTCAATATTTCTCACTTTTCTTGGTTAATATTCTGCGTATGACTGTTAATGGAAGACAAATATTCTGACAACATCCGCAGCAATGCAATGGTTAATAATTCACCATTTTTCACATCATAACCACAAACGGTATTTTTTTTGACATTTTGAAAAATGGCGAGAATCATATCCTCGGTGCAAGCGCCCTGCATGCACACGACAAATTTCATTCCAATTGGTTGTTTTCTCCATTCATTCCAAAATTTCGAAGTGGTCGGAGGCGTGTGGTACATCCCCATGAGGGGGGAACCTCTTCCAGATATCGATATTTTTTATTGCTACAAAAATTCATTTAGTATCTGAAAAATATATTTCCAAAGTTTGAAGCCGAACGGAAAGTCCTAGAGGTCCCTAGGAAGTCACCGAAATGGTGCCCTCCAAAAGTACCGAAAGTAGGTAAGCGAGCGCGCGCCCTTTGCGGCCGCTACCTTTTAATTTATTGGCCGAACAAGTTTGATAGTTTACTTTTGGAATAATAGGAGCAATATTAAAAAGAAGCGTAACCGCTTTTTTTATTTAATATTTTCCAAGCCCCCGAACATAAGTAAAAAATTTTCCAAAGTTACACTTTTTTTAACACCCGCCATTTTGGAAATTCTTATTTTTTTTCGATAAACGGCTGCGTACAACAAGAAATACATTTATATAGATTAGAACACTTTTTTATTTTTATTTTTCGGACCAACCATTTTCAAGTTATCGATCCGGTCGTTGGACCATATTTTTTACACGGAGGCTCTGTTGTACCTCAATAACGTTATTAATTTTTTTATTTTTTCAAATAAAAATTAACACCAAATCAGTTCAATGTATGCTTAATAATATACTTTTATTCCAAATCCCAAATAAATAATCCAGTAGACAAAAAAAATCGAAAAGAACGACCTTTTTTCCCATTCATGGCAGTGGTGTCCTCCCTTGAGCCTGAAAGGCAAAAATGGCAAAATAAATGTAACATATGTATAAAAATAAAAAGAGGTCATTTATATTATATTTATCCATCATTTCACATATATTCCATTACCACCCACAATATAGCATATGTGCATATAAATCGTAATAAAAAAATGATTAAAATACAGTATGTACGTGCATATTTAAATACCATGGGCATGAAGTTTTCATTGTTGGAATGCAACGATTTTTTTTACTTCCTTATTTTCATTTGTATTGTAGATTTGGCTTGTAGATCGTCGAATAAGGAGCCTAAAACATGGTCGTGGGATTGTGAAACCACAAATTTATCGAAGAAAATTTTGGAAAATCAGTGCAAAAATGTTCGTTGCATTCTAACGATGAAAACTTCAGCATCATTAAGGGGTTACATGGGTTTTGAAGGGCAAGAAAAATATGTGTTCGCTAATTTAAAAAAAAAACAATAATAAAATTATAATTTTATTCAAACTTAAAGCATATAAAATTACAGCATTTGAACAATATTTTATAAAATTTCCATTGCATTAGTTTGAAATGCATTTTTTCGGTGCATTCGTTGTTGAGAAATCGTGTCCACCGATTTCAAAAATACAGTTTTGAGAAAAAATAGCGATGAAAGTTTTACGTAGGAATAAAACGGAGAATTTTTTTTTTAAATTACATGTAATCGTCGATTCCAGTCCCTTTGGGAAAATATTCTTGACATGCTGTGCTAAAAGACAACAATTTAAAGAAAATGGATCTTATGAAATTTCTAAACCCATATAACCCCTTAAATACCTATATAAATACGATGAAAATAATATTGGCGAGGATCACGTAAAAAAAAAAAGTATTTTTTATTTACCATCCCGTTCTTTCCGCGTGCCCAGCCGGGTACCTCGATCGACAGAACGAAAATTGCCGCAAACCTGAATCTTTCAATTTTCGCATTAGTTCGAGAAGGTGAGAGCGATTAAGTGTGGAATCGATGGTATATGATTGCACCGAGATCGGTCAGTATACGTAACGATAATGATTGATACATGAGATAGACGGAGCTAAAGAGAGAGAGAGAGAGAGAGAGAGAGAGAGAGGCTGCAAAAAAAGGAAAAGGATTCAAAAAAGAGCACTAGCTTCGCAACGACACAATTACGATACTACGCTCGTATATACACGTGTTCCGTAATCGATGCAGTGCGATATCGATCTGTGTAAACGCGCGTAATTAGACGGTGGCTTTTTTTGTCTTTTTCTCTTTTTTATTGACGCTAGACGACCGGACGTGGCTGAACGGCGCCAGGTAAACACCCCGTCTGTACAGTAGAATCTCGTTTATCCTTTTTCCCAAAATTCCCCCATCCCCCATCACGAGACCACGTGATTGCAAGGAAAGTTTTCGAGCATTTGAATCTTGCAGTTATATACGTGTCTGAATATATATATATATGAGGCGTTCCATACCATTTCGAACGGTCAAAAAGTTGTCCACTCTTAAAAAAATTGAAATTTTGTCAAATTATTTAATTATATGAAAAAAAACAGTGTAAATTTTTTCAAAATTTCAAAATTATCAAAATACCGTTATATCTCGTGAGCATTTGATTTAACAGAAAAATGTTTAAAACAAAAAAGTTGCAATTTTACATGAACTTTGTGAAAAAATTTTGTTTTGCATTTTTCGAGTTTAAAAAATGCCCATTTTCACCAAAATTATGCAAAAATATTTTTTTTCGGTCGGTATGGCACTTTTGATTTTTCTCAAAAAATTCCAGAAAATACTCTGAAGTGTGTACAGTAACACCTATTTTTTTCAGAGTGGCTCGATTCGTTGTTCCAAAGCTGTGCTTTGTTTTATAATTATGAGATATCTGTTTTTAGACAAATCAATTATTATCATAAGTTATTCTCTCCCAAATTTTTCTCACATTTTTCAGGTAATAAACATCCATAACAGTAATAATTTTTTTGAGCTTAATCATAAATTATCGGTAAGGTATCCACAGTAACAAGACCTTGCTATACAAAGTAACGTTCGTCGTCCAACATACTGCCTTAAGGGGACCGAAAACAATAACTGTTGGTGGTTTGCATGAAAATTCTGCATAAGATCTTTTTTGATAAATTTTCCTTAACATTTAAGGCTAAAAAGAAGACGTTTCTAGATAAAACAAATAACAAAGAGTATTTTTTTTAACCGGGTAAAGAAAAGTTATCGCTTGTAGAAATGGCATGCGAAAAACCAAAAGCAGATGATTTTTATCTCGAAAACCGTGGGACTTTTACTAAACTGAAATTCCAGCAATTTAGTCTAGAGGTCTAAATTTCAGGCGTTTTTTCGGGGTTGATAAAAAAAACGATAAATATTTTTAGCAGCCAATTTTTTTACACCGTTTTTATTGATATTTAAAGAACATACTGAAAAAAATGTTGTGCAAAAAAATTAAAATTGAAAACGTTATGGATCTTTAAATATGAGAAAAAAAGAGTTGAGGCGGTTGACGTGATTCCCAAGCGTTCATTCATCTGAAAGAGAAATAAAAAATAAAGCCAATTTCCTTGATCAATAAAAATGTCATTATGGCAGGTACCATAAAAAATTTAATGGCGGCAGTCTGAAAAATATGTAAATTTGTCACCATATTTTTTTTTCAAAGTTTTGAATTTTTTAACAATAGTAATAATAATATTTTCGCAATGCCCGAGGTAGGGACGACCGAGGGATATAAACTGAAGGTCCATACCAAATTTGCAGTCAATCGGTTGAACAGAAACTCGAGATTTGACGTCAACCAGATTGGAAAATGTAAAAAAGTTTTGAGTACAATTTCAGACAACCGCAACTATCTATAAGTGGTATAATGGCATGTTATACTTACGTTATATTAATCGGCCATTCCCGCCTCGTAACGTGTGCCTTCCTCGACTTCAATATAATGATTTTCTGAAGCACGTTCTTTCACCAGAGCAATTCTAGCTTACTTGGAAGCATTTGGGGTTCATAGCTCCGACCTGTCGATCCTATTCTGGTCTCGTTTGTTGGCGTAAATATTGGAAATTATTTTTTCAGAACATATTCTAAAAAGTATATACTTTAACGGGACATACGCAGTTAGAAATATCAAAAAATCGATTTTTTTAAATTGCATTTTCGGAATGTACAAATATGTGAGTATATTCCCTGAAAATTTCAAATCGATCTTTCTCAAAAACGGCTCAACCAATCGGTCTGCAATTTTAACACAACCTTGTCAGATACATTCTTCAGGTATTGATCGAAGGAATAAGATTTCCGATAATTATTTCTATTTTTTTTCAACGATTCAACGAAAAAAATTTGGTCGAAAATCGAAATTGTTTCTTTCCGGAGCCACCATTTTGTCGAAAATTAAAATTTCGACTATTCCTTCGATCAATACCTGGATTCATCTATCCCCTAAAATAATCTTTTTGGTTTTTTTTTATTTTAGTTAATCCAAACCGGAGATACTTTGCTCACCGCCGGATACTTTTTTTTCGGGGACCTCCAGGAGACTTCCTACAGGAGCAATGTTAACGAATATTTTTGAAAATAAAAAATGCCAATCTAAAGCTAAAAGATGCCACTACACTGCCTAATACTTTTCGTTTTGCCCAAATGAAATCCTTTTCCAGAAAAAAATCGTGACAAAACGACTTTTTTTGGCCTTGCAACTGCATATAACACCTAAAGAAAATGCCAAAAAATTGATTTTTTTCAAAATTTTAGACCAGAATACTGTTTTAAATTCATTAAATTTTATTTATATTTTTATACTTATACTGATATTTTATATATTTTTGTATGTGAATGTACATGTAAACACCCAAAGATCCAAATATTTCCGACCCCTCTAAAAGTATATGCAGACCACAATTTGCTTTATCTAGATTTTTTACTATTCGAACCACGACTTTTATTTACTGTGTTTTTTAAATTTATTTTAAAATCTGTATCCCATCGCTCGCCACTGCGTTCTAGGTAATTGAATTTTTTAAAATAATTATTTCTCCAGCTGCTGAAATATTCATAATTCGAAAGAAGGGAAAAATAAAATACCACGGTGAAGAGGTTCGTTGAGTACGAAACTTCGCGAGTTCGAAACTACGCAGACGGTCACGATTGATTGGCACGCGATCGAGATTCTACTGTGTACGCTGCAGCGGCTATTACGCCCTGCCCCCTCCAACGCTTGGATAATTAGGCATTGCATGAACAAAAAAAAACTCGAGACAACTCGCGAATTCATTCGATGCCGGAGAATACTCTGGTAAGTAGGCGTAGAACGCACGTGGACGTGGAGGTAAGGTGTTTGTAATAATATACGTCGTTTTTTATGTCTATGTATATAGATACAATAAAAAATTGACTTGCGGAAAAAATTCTATTTTTGCAGCAAGTGGAGCGACCGCGATTTTTTTTCTCGCCTCAACGATCCGGATGGATTTTTTTCTTATGATGCAAAATGAGCTTTTGCGAATGAGACTAAAAATCAGAAAATTCTAGTCAAAATATAGCTGTCCTGATATATTCATGTATAAATAAAATATCAATAACATTTATTTATAAATAAAAAGCTATTTTTATGTACAACATATAAATAGCTTTTTATTTATAATGTATACATTATTTTTATTTATAATGTATAAATAATCTTTGTTTATAATGTGTAAATTCTCCTTAATTCTACATAATTATTTCTACATAAATATATCAGGGCGTTAATACTTTGACCCTCATTTTATCAGTTTCTAGTGTCATCCCCAAAATTTTATTTTACTTCACGAGGAAAAAAAATCGCAGTGAACGGTCCAGGTGGAATAAAAATTGGTGGGTGCTTTAGTTGCCGCAATAATTAAAATCCATACAGAAAACTGTTTTTTATTCTTGCTTTCTTTCGCTCTTTCTCGCATCATTTTTTTGTGTAGAAATGATTTGTTTGCCGTTAATATTTTTTATTGATTTTTCAAGAAAATTTTTATCAATATTTGTCATTAATATGAATGATACATAGTAAATAAATAAATAAATACAACGATCCGACGAGCTTTTAATCTAGGATACAAAATTAAGGCGATACTTGATAAATATTCTGAAATCCACAAAAGAAAAATCAAAGTTGAATTCATCGCAATTATTCTAGATC
>CALYCA010000202.1:0-16741 GCA_944452715.1 Ophion slaviceki | reverse complement strand
GGGAGAGACAAAACGAAAGAGAGAGAAAGAGGGAATGAAAAAGAGAAAAGTCATATCCACTGCGAGAAAAAAATCTTTATATCATATAAACAAATGTTTGGTTCAACAAATCAATTAACATAAAATCCTCATTGCCAGTAGATCCTAAATTCGAAAGTCGCTGAACAATGTACCAAACGTCCACACTTGAACAAGCATTTGCAAGATTCAACGATCATAAACTCCATCGCCGAATCCCAAATAATTCAAGCTCCTTCTCTGCCACGAAAACGCTCCTCGTTCCCGTGGCTGTCGTTGAGGAGGAAATTAAGAGGAGAGATACCTTTGGGGTAGGAAGTAATGAATATTTTTCATGATTTTTTTTTAAGAAAACATTTTTCTCCATTTTTGAGACTTAGGGTACGTTTTATTACAACTTTTGGCTGTTACATGGCATTTTTTAAATCTTAAAAAATGGCGGAGATATGGCACCGTCTTCTAATCGGATTGCGGCGGATGTTGGCAGACGGTGTGATACGTAGCGTCGCCGCGATTAATCTGAAGAAAAACCTACGAAGTTTTTTCTTTCATTAAGACTCATGCGGAGAATATGAACCAAGAAAAAGTGAGAAATGTTGAAAATCGATGAAATGGTACGCTTCGAAATAAAAAGATTGAATTTTCCGACTGCACGGCTCCATTTTGCAATGAAAAAATTACTTTTTTAAAATTTTCAATAATGTTTAGGGTCATGTTTCAGATAATAAGCATGGAAAGGTTTATACCAAATTTCATCAAAGTCGGTCGATTGGTTTTTCAGCCATACGTCACGCCAGTTTTCAAAATGAAGTTTAGAAGAACGTGCCATACCGCAATTTTTTAATAGTACATTTTTTAAAATACCATGTAACTCTAAGTAAAAAAAACGGTGAAGAAATCTTTGCTTTAAAAACAAAATCAGAAAATTTTCTCTTCGCCTAAATGTATCTCCTCCTTTTAAAAAACGCGTCCTTCGTTACGATCGTTCGATTTCGGAATTTCTCGCAAAAAATGAATTATTGGGAAACGCGAGAATGACTGCACGCGTCCTTATGGACGTTTGCACTTTTCGTTGGCGAGGAAGAAGAATAAGAAACGAAAGTACAATTCGTTTGGCCGTCTGACACTCACATATATGTGTGTATATATATATATATATATATATATATATATATATATATATATATATATATATATATATATATATATATAGTGTACAATTGGCAAAGTTGGCGAGTATAATGTGACGTCGCGTTCGCGATCGCGCAGGGAGGACGTATTTTCGTCTCGATTGTTTTTTTTCCTCTCTCCTTCTTTTCTACATCGGGGCTATTTCACTTCGTGAATTATTCACCGCAGCCTGTTCTATAAACTGAAATCGGGCCGTGTACAAAGACGGGCTGCCGTTATTATTATTCGAGTTATGAAAGTTCGGAGTGTATAAAATTGAAGGATCGCAGGGTGAGACACATATATTTCATAATTAGGTAATTACATCGTAAGTTGACGATGGAGCGACAAATTAGGAGTTACAACCCCTGTAATATGCATAGGGGCTTACACGTGTGCATACAAACACACACACATATACATATATACATATACACACGTATACAAACATGTGTGTGCATATATACGTCTTCAAAATCACGTTTAAATGTTTAAACGAATGTCACCGTGTTTGTACAAAGGTTATATCGGGGACTCTACGGTCCCCGAAATCGCCAATCCATTTAAAACAATATTGGACTGTCCTCAAAATGGCCAGATGTGCTAATAGCCAACGGTACGTGGATCTACCGGGTTGTTAAACTTACGTATACATGAATTCAACCGGACGAATGTGTATGTACATGGATGTCAGTTGGCAAGGTGATGGGAGCGAATAGGGAACGTTTAATAATTTCGAAGCCCCTAACTCGGCCTGGTTTTTCGCTATCTATGTGTCTCAGGAACTTTCGTACGTCTGCGACGCCATTGGCAAATAATAATCGTCGTTGCGTTGGGACGTGGTAGCCTCGCGGGGACGTGTACATTGCACGATTCATTCCCCCCTGCTTCTTTTCGCTCCTTTTTTTCGTAACAAACAAGTGTGCTCTACTGTCACACACGGCAAAGACACATCAGTGTACACAGGGCCTATGTATGTATCGGTTTGTGACAAGTTACGTATCTATACGCGAGAGGCATGTACGTTTTTTGTATGCGGATCATATGGACGAAGAAGGTATAGGCCGAGCCCATGTAGGGTTCATCGAGAGTTCTAACGATCAATTCACATCGAGTACCGCTCCATTATTAATCGAGGCTCTATATATCGTCGCATCACACCGACCCCACGTATATATGAATGCAGATGGGAATTACTCTATCGCGGTCGAATCTATTTTGCAAATGTATAACACACAGAGAGAAAGATAGAGGGATAGATTCTCGATGAAATTCTACACGTGAGACACACCGACGACATTGAATCCGATTTTTTTTAGTTCTCGCAAGGAACATCACTTGAGTGTCCGTCTTCGATTATGTTGAAACTCATATACGTGATGAAGGATTGAAAACTATGAGACACGTAATTTTTTATCGGCGGAAAAACGGTTTTGACGGGAGGAAATCACCTCTCACCTCAGACGTGTCACCCCTTGAATGAATTTTTTCAATACTTATGTAGTGGATTTTGATTTTTGATAACAGACGAAATCCATTACCATACGATTCAGATTTATACAGTAAATTCTTTGTCATATACTAAATACACCCTCGAATTTTTTTAATCGATCTTCTACACTGTTTCTATAAAATTTACAATTGAAAATACATTTTTTAAGATAAGGTATGCCTATGCTCATCGCTAAATAGCAGTTTTACGCATGAAATAGTATGAAATTTTATGAAATATGAAATGTTATGAAATGTTATGGAATAGTATGAAATTTTACGAAATAGTATGAACTATTATGAAATAGTATGAATAGTATGAAATAGTATGAAATTTTTAAGATAAGGTATGCCTATGCTCATCGCTAAATAGCAGTTTTAAGCATGAAATAGTATGAAATTTTATGAAATATGAAATGTTATGAAATTTTATGGAATAGTATGAAATTTTATGAAATATGAAATGTTATGCAATTTTATGGAATAGTATGAAATTTTACGAAATAGTATGAACTGTTATGAAATAGTATGAACTATTATGAAATTGTATGAACTATTATGAAATTGTATGAAATAGCGTGAGAAATGATTTAAATGTTATGAAAAACTGTCAAATCCTTCAGTACATTATCACAATTTCGTCATCAGTGTCATAATGTACTCCCTATGGTGTCTCATCATAGGCATCTCCCTATGTTAGAAGGTGTCTTTTAATTGTAAATTTTATAGAAACGGTGTAGACGATCGATGTAACGTTTGGAGTGAGCATTCAGAATATGACAAATATTTTACTGTATAAATTTCAATGAAATGGCAACATTTCGTCAATTGGCCCGAATCGCCGTAAATGGTGTTCCTTGTCAGGCAAGGAAGACCAGTTCCTTGTCGCAACTGGACATTGCGACTAGACGCATCCAGACCGGCTCCTCGTGCAATAGACTCTCATTGACTCATTATGCTCGCAGCTTCGTACGCGCAGAGCACTGAAATACCTACCGATGCCACTTTTTTAGCGAACTTTTAAAAACTTTTAATGTTGAGCCCTATATTTTTCTCAAAACTATGTCCATATTGGGCCAGTAGCTTTTACGTGATGCGTGCAAAAACAAATGGGCAAAAATGATCTTACTGCATTCTATCACTTATCCTTCATCCACCAAATATTTTTTTTACAAATATGTTCGATGTACAAGCACGCAAAGTTTACAGTTTTATTACATGCATAGATTTCATAGCGGAAACACGGGGTTTGACAAAAACCAGAATCGAGTTGAAAATACCACTGGTAGTTTCTGCTTTATGCCAATTTATTTTCACTCCATGTTTTTTTATTCATCTGGCATTAGCCGAATTAACGTAGCTTTGATCCTACGTGCTTCGCTACTCGCGATAGACTCGTGGCTTCAGTGTCGCAACTTTTTTTCAGAGCTGTGAAAGCAACGAATCATGCGTAACATCGAATTTGAGTGATGCCCTGTTAATACAGCTGTCTGACGTACTTTCGTTCTCGTTTCTACCATACGTAGGTATAAATGGGTAGCATTTGGAGTCCAATTCTCTGTAGAAGCATATATATATATATATACAGGGTGTCCTGTTCAAAATCGATAGTCCTGCAACTGTCAATAGGTCAGATCATGTCCTACGATGTGGTGGATTTCAGTTTAGTAAACGTACCACGATTTTCGAGATTTTGGGCTCTTTTGGGCAATTTTTTGAAAAAAAAATCATCTTCTTTTGTTTTTATCTCGAAAACCATGAGACTTTTACTAAACTGAAATTCTAGCATATAGTGTATATATATATTTATATATACACACATATGACGAAAAGGGATTTCAGAGCATTCGATTTCGAGGTCCATCCTCATAGTAGCCAATTATCATTATACACGTTACGTAAACCCCGATGTCTCCAAAATCACCTTTAGAGTTATCTATAATATGCACATGTAATGTGGACTTACAAATATATTCAACATTGATGCCAATTCATGGAATCCCTTCGTCTCGCTCTCTTTATCATACCAGGGTGTCGAATTCTCACTTCGAAAAGTTGAATAATCATTGAATTTCACGCGCTTCATAGAATAGCAGAACGGTCGAAGATACGAAATTTCGTCGAAGCGAGCGATGAAATTGATTCGGCAGCCGGTACCCATCTGATTTGCGGTTCGTTAGATTTTGCTTTGGTTAGACTTTGGCCTTTAATAACTTTTGAAAGAGTAGATTTATCACAAAACGACAAGAGACTTTTTTTATAGAGCGTTCAATTCCCTACGGAAATATGATTTGAGCATCATTGTACGTCAACCCGTTGGCGAGTTATAAAATTCAAAATTAGCAAGCAAATTTTTGTCCATATTATTAGCATGAGAAATAGATAATGGCGATAAGTAACCTCTAAATATTAATATTAAGAACTCATATTTCAGGCGTTCTCATAATTCACCCTTCTGCAACAACTGAATACTGAATTTGGAGAAAAAAAAGATCGAGTTTTTTCTACATTACCCTAATATATGTATATATATATATATATATATACGTAAAGACAACACTCCACAAGACGAATTAAGGGGTTAGGCCACTCTAGAGGCCGAAAAAATAGGCTTTTTGGGGATTTTTTTTTTCGAGAAAAACTACAAAATAAATCGAAATTTCAAAAAGAGTGTTTATCATACATATCAGTGACTGTATACAATAACTTTTTTGAAGCGATTCATTTAAAAATGGCGGGTGTGCAGAGTTTATGTCAAAACTGCATTTTTAAGTTGGCCGGAAACACAACTAACAAGGAACATCACTTTGGTGTCCTCCTCCGATTTTGTTGGAATTTTTGTATGTGGAAGAGTATCAAAAACTAAGAGACACCTATTTTTTTATCGGCGGAAAAACGGTTTTAAGGGGTGAAACGTACCCTCGAAAATAGGGGTGTTTTTCGTTTTTCGCCGATAACGTTATCGTTCTCATCTTCAATGTATAGTACACAAAAAAAATAAACATTGATACAATTTGAATTTTTTTTATATCTCGTACCGTTACGACGTTATCGACGAAAAACGAAAAACATCCCCATTTTTGAGGGTGCGTTTCAGCCCTTAAAACCGTTTTTCTGCCGATAAAAAAATACGCGTCTCTTAGTTTTTGATACTCTTCCACATAAAAAAGTTTCAACAAAATCGGAGGAGGACACCAAAGTGGTGTTCCTTTTCAGATAATTATGAACCGATTCACTTGAAATGTTGAATATATCTTGAAAAATACATTATCAATGAAAGTACGTAGGATTTTTTTATATTGCATAGTTCATTTGTTATTAACAATTATCTGACGATTTTTTAGGCAAATTTTTCACTTTCAAAAAAATCGTCAGATAATTGTTAATAACAAATAAACTATGCAATAAAAAAAATCCTACGTACTTCCATAGACAATGCATTTTTCAAGATGTATTCAACATTTCAAGTGAATCGGTTGAAAATTGTCTGAGTTATTTTTCCGGCCAACTTAAAAAATGGAGTTTTGAGATAAACGCTGCACAGTCGGCATTTTCAAATTAATCGCTTCAAAAAAATTATTGTATACAGTCACTGATATGTATGATAACCACCCTTTTCTGTAATCTCGATTTATTTTGTAGTTTTTCTGAGAAAAAAAAATCCCCAAAAAGCCTATTTTTTCGGCCTCTAGAGTGGCATAAGGCCTTAATATTCGAGTGGTAGAGAGCGTCGCCAATATACGTCTAGTATAGCCGATACTTGTCCACCTACTAATGGGGGTCGATGGTGATTATGCATGCGTATTAAAACTGTAGCAAACTCTATACATCGTACCTACATCATTGAATTCTCCCTCTTGAAGACTCGACGAGCTCTTGTTCGCTCTCGTTGGCGCAGCATTTCGCTAAACGAAGACGGGTATAATGAATTGCCGCGGGTGATTAGGCTCTCGCCGTGAATTGGACGAAAATAAGTAACGATCGCGTCCGCTCTTCCGCTAATTAGGCCGCGTGCCGCGTGTACGCACACGCGACACTTGCGTTACGTGTTTTGCATCGTTTAACGTGCGTATATAGCTCGCTTTGCAGCATGAACTGCCGCGACGTCTCTTTCCGTCGATGCGTCCGTTTACCTCCTTCTCTGTATCATCATCTCCCTTATGTCGCCCGTCCTCTCTCGCTGCCGTTTGCTCTCGTTAAATCACACGATATGCCGTTAGTAAGATGACGATTTAGCCCCGTCTACCCAGAGGCCTGAAAAAATGGCCAAATTCCGACTTATTTTCTGCGAAACGGTTCGTGAAAAAGAAACGCATTTTTTAAACACAAAGGTGCATATAATGAGAGCCATTATACAAAAACAACAAAAACATGCCGGCAGGTGATGACATTTTTTTACGTTTGGCGGTGGACACTCTCCAGCTTAAACGGTCCGTCCAAAATTCAAAAACCAAATGGGTTATTCAAGTTAACAATAAATACGAGTCGTTGACGATCGTCCATTTTTTAAATGATTTTTTTAAACAACGCGGCGACGAATTGAAAGTCGAGCGTACGAAATCTATGAAAAAAGTCGTAATTTTTACGTAACTATTAAAAAATGAAAATCGACTTTTTGAAAGTGAGATCGTCAGCGACCTTTGAATGTTTTTCGTCGTATCTCCTGCAAATTTGGAAAGAATTCGTCAAGTGGTTTTTGGAATATCATGTCCACCGAATTTGAAAACAGTGGTTCGAAGAAAACGCGTTTAGAGTTTGAAGTATCGGGTCAGCTATACTTCAATTTTAGTAGTCTGACTAATAGTCAGTCATACTCCAAATTTACAATCGAAAAAACAATTTTGGCATCATTGTCATAATGTACCGAGTGATGTGACAGTTGTTGATAAAAATATAAACATGTTATCACGCTATTTCCTGCTTAAAACTGTCATTACGAAATAATAAACGTAAAAAAAAGAAATCCAATTTTCTGATGGACCCAGTGCCGAAGCAAAAACGGAACAATGAAAAAGTGAAACACACAAAAAAAGAAATCGCGGTTATTAGCGGATTTGAAAACGCCGGTAACAAAATATTGAGCCAACTCCATTTATTAAGTGCGCTGAAAAAGTGAAACATCGTTCTCGGCCTATTAATTCCCTACCCGCTGTATACTAATACGCCAACCGGACGTCTACATCAAAGCCAAACAGAAAATACAGATCTAGAAAACACATACCCACACACCACTTATAACGTTGCATCTTTCGACAATTGTATATATACTCGCTTTGTATTTAAAGATCGACTCGTTGAAGTGCAAATTGCGGATATAGGCGATGTTCGCCTTTCTGCTTTACAAATATACTATGAACAAAGTGACTTTCACCCGCAACTGTAATTTACCGCTGTGTACGCGGATTTTTTTAAACCCTACACGGCGCACTATTCGACTGTATTATTCATGAATTCGAAATAAAAGTGAATGATGAGGTGATGACAGGGTGGACGAGGGAGACGATTATATTTGTGTGTATCCACACACACACACACACACTTATATATATATACAGGGTGTCCCAGAGCTAAATGCGTACCCTGAAATAGGGGGGTTGGGGGTGAAATTCTGAGTCGATTGATATAAGCATGTGTGGGTCATAGATCAACCCCTGAATTATTATTCATTTTTAAAGGCGGGCCAATCAGGTGCGCCTGGCGGGAGCACCGCACCTACAGGCACGCGCGTATCGCTCACCGCCGTACGCCGGCTCATCGGGCGCACCTGATTGGCCCGTCTTTAAAAATCAATAATAATTCAGGGGTTGATCTGAGACCCCCACATGCTTATATCAATCGACTCAGAATTTCACCCTCAACCCCCCATTTCAGGGAACGCATCCAGTTCTGGGACACCCTGTATATAATATATATATATATATATATATATGTATGTAGGTGTATGTAAATACGTATACATGAATGTTTACTACAGATCGGAATACTTCAAAGAGAATCTTGAGGACTAGTCCCATGACCATCAAACAGGAAATTAAAAATCGTCTCGTCTCGCCCGAACAATCGATTCTCGATGGACACTCTTTTTCACGCTATTCGTATTTCCTCCCCCCCCCTTCCCATTCCGCCGCCAGTGTCTTCTTTTTTTTCTTTCCTTGCTTCTCTCGCTGTGCTTAGTTTCTCTCGTCTTGCCAGAGAGAAGTGAAGACCGCGACTTAGCCATCGTCCTACGCTCTTTTTCCCCAACGAGCCACTCTGACACATTTCTTTGCCTCTCTCACCCTCTCTGTCTCGCTCTCGCTCGTTTTTGGTCATTGACGAGGTGCGATCGTTACGTTCACAACGCGATGAAGAATTTCAATCAATTCGTCATCGTGTGGTTCTTTGTACGCGCGCACGGACCGACAAAAAGAAAAATCATAGAATAAAACGAAATATGGAAAATAAGAAGGTTTGAACGAAAAAAGCAACATATTGACGGAATAATAGTTCGGCTGATTTGAGAAAAAAAAGTTTTTTTTTTGTTACGCTCGTTGAAAGCTGTTGCCGGACGTGCGGACGTATCCGATTATCGCGTGAAAATGCTCGTTCGATTGTTCTTTCGATGATTTTCGAAATAATGGAGGAAAATACAGTTTTTCGTAACATTTTTTATCCCGATGGCTGTTTCACACGACAAGTAATTTTAAATTGAAAAAAAAACAAAACATGAACGAAGAAAATAATATAATGCAGAGTGTACGCAATGGGCAGGGTCGACGATTAATGAGGAGAAGCATCGAGGATCGTTAGCGTCATTAGGACGAGAATGGCTCTCGTGTGTAGTTTTTGTGACCCTCTCGGAATGGTGACGTAATAATACAGCGAACGATAGTACGGGCTTCGGGAGCCCGTTTCGGGTGAGAACTAAAGAGAGCGGCGCTCCATTAAAATTAATTGAAATGAGAGAAAATTTAGGATGCCCCCTTCCCCCTCTAGCCCACACCTATATACATGCCGTTATTATGAGTTTGGAGGATTTAAGGAGTTCCAAGGCAATTGACGATATGTTACCATTTGATTCAAATTTATACAGTACAGTCTTTGTCATATAGTTAATGCACACTCTAAATGTTAAATCGATCGTCTACACCATTTTTATCAAACTTACATTTGAAAAAAACATTGTCTAATTGCGACACTGATGACGACATTTTCATAATGTACTGAGGGATTTGATAGTTTTTCAAAACATTTAAATCATTTTTCATACTATTTCATACCATTGCATACGATTTCATAATATTGCATGCTATTTCATACTATTTCATACCATTTCATACGATTTCATAATATTTCATGCTATTTCATACTATTTCATACCATTTCATACGATTTCACAATATTTCATGCTATTTCATACTATTTCATACTATTTCATGCGTGAAACTGCCATTACGCTGCTTAACATAGGACATTGTCTACGCTCATCGCTGAATGGCAGTTTCACATCAAAAGGCTCATATATTATGAGCCTTTAAAAAAAAGTCACAAAAAAATACAGAAAAACAACAAAAGCATGGCCGCTGGCAGACGATGACATATTTTTCGCGACAATTGCCGGTGGACACTCCTTAGCTTAAACTGTCCGTCCGAAATCTAAAAACCAAACGGGTTATTCAAGTCAACAATAAATACGAGTCGTTGACGATCGTTGATATACAAAATAATTTTTTTCACCAACGTGGCGACGAAGTGAAACTCGAGCATACAAAATCTATAAAAAAAGTCGTCATTTTTACTTGACTATTAAAAAATGCAGATCGATTTGGAAAAAGTGAGATCCTGTAGCTTATCCAATTTAAGGAATATGTTAATGAAATTTTCAGGGAATATAGCTTAAAGGTGATACTATCGACTAATTTTTTTTATTGGAAAATGCTATTTTTTGACCCACCTAGGTAGATGTATGTATATGGACCCATTAAACATTTCTTTACACTATTTCGTGCGTAAAACTGCCATTCAGCGACGAGCATAAGGGTCTCCATATGTTGAAAAGTATTTTGTTTTCAATTATAAATTTTATAGAAACAGTGCCGACGATCGATTTAAAGTTTGGAGTGTGCATTCGATATGTGACAAAAAAAATTACGATATAAACTCAAATGAAATGGTAATATTTCATCAATTGTCCGGAAACTCCTTCAGATCCATGAAATCGGAAAAATGACGTCCCCTGCGTGTGCTACCACCACATGGCGAAACCACGAAAAACAAAAAAGCATCTTAATTGTCCTTCGTGATGAAGCGAACCGCAGGTGGGGCTTATATATATATTTCCAGGCTGTTTCGTGTAATTAATACGTAACGTTGGTCGGCCCAGAGCCATCATAGTGTAGATATATTTTTCGTATATTAAGCTATGCTGTTACGGCACAACGTATAGACGGACCATCCCCTCTACGAATAGGGACGCAGACTACTCGTCTGGACGGGTACCACCCAGGAGCTCCGTTCGGTTTATACGCACTCTGTCATTTGTCTAGACCTTAGGGGTTGCACATTTCGCACACACACACACACAAACACATGTATGTATGCGTATATATATATATACACACACACACACACACACACACACACACACACACACACACACACACACACACACACACACACACACACACACACACACACACACACACACACACACACACACACACACACACACACACACACACACATATATATATATATATGTATATATATGTGTGTGTGTGTGTGTGTGTGTGCTGTAGGGCCGAGGTATAGTCTCACAGCGAATGTGAACGGAAGGTCCCTTCGATGTCTCTCTTTTCCCAGTGAGTTCGCACCCTTGTGTAAAGTCGTTTTCTTTATTAATTTTCCTGTCTATTTCTTCTGTCCCCATCGCTTCATTCCACTGTTTTATTTCTCGCACTCGGAAACTCGATGGCACACTGACGTAGGAAAAAAATTGTAGTGAAAAAAAGTATTTGCGCTGCTCGCTTTTCTGTAACCACTTTTTGCAAGATATTTACACTGAGAAAAAGAAATCGTTGAATGTGCAAAATGCATTTTGTTGTCTCGAAATTTTGTTGTTTCAACAGTTGCTCAGACATGCTAAATAAGCTACAGTTCACACCACTAAAGCTATCAGTTAGATTATCAAAACTTTTGTTATGCCAATCAAAAATCAAGTTGAACGTATTTAAAGATACATTTTGTTAAACCAACTGAATTTTGGTTGGATGAACGAATTTTTTTTCTTCAGTGTAGCAGATTATTTTACACGATAGCTAATAAATATAAATGGCTTCTGTTAATGTTGATTGGAATAATCTTTGTCCATGAAAATCGATAGGAAATGAACAAAAAAGGGAGGTCTGCAAGACTAAGGATATGCACTAATCAAAGTATTCTGTGTAAACCCAAACAACATCTTTACAAGCTAATTTTCATTTTCGACAAGGTTGTGACAAAGTATTTGTAGTATGGTTTTTTATTTCTAAGTATACCCTTGCAAGCTTTTATACAGTTTCCCCCTCTGTACATTGATAGCCTTTTCCATCGTTTTTTTTGTTAACATTTATCTTTCATCTTTTTTCTCCTTTATGCTTCCTTTCTTCCCATGCATTCAAAGGCTCTCATATACTCGCACAACTCTTTGATCGGTTTCCCTTTCATTTTTTAAGTTAATTTTTCCTTTTATTGCTTCCCTCTTGTAGCCTCTTCGCCACTTCTCCATCCATCTGCCACTACTTTGTTCATTTTTTCTTTCATTTTCCCACATTCAAATTTCAATTAAATCCGACCCGAGTTTTTTTTTATTTCCATACAAACGTTGCCACCCGTTTTCTTCCCTTAAGGCAGGAGCATGAATTGGAAGGTCCAAAAAAGCGTTTTTTTTTTCAAAAACCCATAAAACGTTCAATTGTCATATATTTTTCTTCTGGGTGAATTAAGAAAAAGTTGAAAAAAAGCGTGAAATTATAACTTTTCTCAGGTTAAAAAAATGTGTAAAAAACACTTTAACGTGCTATAAACATTATTTAAAAATACTTTTTCAACGACTTTTTTAAGGCGTTACCCCCACTTGTAGCGCAAAAAAGGCCTTTTTCATGAATTTTTTTAAAAGAAAACTACAAAACTTTTTAAATCGATCAATATACCATCTTAAAGAACACATCTTGAAGAACTTTCAGTAATTTTTTTATTGAAAAATATTACATTGTTTAGTGGCAAATTGCCGTCAATGAAATAATGTTTTTATATACACGGTTTGTGGTGACCAACATTGCGGCGAAGTGGATCATCTGAAAAAAAAAATGCGAATGGATTTAGTCAAATATAAGTATAAACTAGTCTTTAATCGAAGGATTTTTAAAAATATTCATTTTTCACAAAATGGCGGACAGTCAAAGTTAATGGTTCGATTGTAACGAAAAAAACGGCCGTTTTTGGCTATAAAACGACCATTTTTTTCGAAAAAAAAAAATCGAACGATTAAAGACTACATTTTTATGTATTAAATAAGCCTGCAAAATTTCAAGAAGATCGGTTCAGAAATGCCATTTTGAGAAAAACGCGTTTAAAGTTTCAATTTCAGTTTACACGAAGAAAATATTTTTTTTTGTAAACTTACATAGAGTCATCTATTCCGGGCCCATACTTCTGTATGGGCCCGGATACTTATACTTCAAAAAAATGCAATAAAAAAAATCGATTTTTTCAAAATCGCAAGTGGGGGTAACCCCTTAACGTGTTATAAAAATTATTTAAAAATACTTTTTCAACGACTGTTTTAATTCACTTAGAAGAGATTTTCATACTGAAGAAAATAAATTTTGGTTTGATTCAATAAGTCGTTTGGTTTTTTTGCTATGACGCCCGCCAATTTGAAAAAATCGTGAAAACGGAAACTGAAGAAAACGCGCTTCAAAGTTTTCAATAGGAGGAAATATCAATATCAAATATCAATCGCTTCTCTGCTATTCGCCTTGTATCTTCGAAAATATTTACAATTGGCCTCTGTAACTTTGTAATTATATTCTTGGATAGTTTATCTATCGATTTAAGCAATAAAAAAAAGATTTTTCGGACCTTCCAATTCAGACTCCGCCCTTAAGGTTTGAATTTCGAAAAATCCCGTTCTAGTGGTTGCTTACGCCACCAAAGCAGCCTACTGCCCAAATTTCATGTAATTAGCTTCAGAGGTTTTGGCTCAGTGTCAATGAATCAGTCAGGACATCTTCTTTTGTATGTATAAATATACCAAGTGGAGCACTCAAAAGGTAGCACCTTGTTTCGATGGTAAAATGGGAATTTGTCCCGAAATGTTTCCCAACATGCGTCTGGTTTCTTCCATGGAACTTCTCACATATCCGGAAGGATCGATGAAACATTTTTGGTTACGTTTTCGTTGCTTTTAAGAAATTAGGGTTCTTGGCCCTAAAGGTGCAGCAACCCCGCGGCGCGGAGGAAGAGGATGAAGAGGAAAATATGGAAAAAGGAACCACATCTTAATGTCCTATAAACGCGTCGTTTTCACGAGTCTCTCCCGTTGTACCGTTCGAAAGTGTCAACGGATTTATATACTCGAGGGACGGAAAAATTCGTTTCGTCGAGAGGAATATTCTCTCGGGATCAATGTTCGAAGAAGAAGAAAGAAAAAATGAGACGAAACGTGAACGAAGAAAAAGTCACAAATGTGAACTATGAGTGGAACATGATATTGCGGAAGGAGTCCTTCGTCCTATATGGTATGTTGATGTGTCACTAATGTCACTGAGATTCGAACCAGTGCGAGGAGAAATGCGGATGAGGATAGGAAGGATGAAATCCGAGAAAGAGCGAGATTGATTGATTGAATGATGATTTATTTCATGCCTTGTTGAAACCTATAGACAAGAGAAGTACAAATAAGGTGAACTAATAACGAAATTAACAAAACTAACGTGTATAAGATATATGAGATAACTAAAATACAAAAATAATAAACACAACATATATGAAATAACATCGGAAAATTGTACAGGGTGTTTGGCACACTGACACAATTTTTCGGGGGATTGGGGGGGGGGGAGGTCATTTGCTACTTTTTTCACCCTTAGATCCTATGTCCTAAGTGTCACGGTAATTAAGATATGATTTTTTTTAATTACCCAAAATTTAACGTTTAAATCGTCATAACTTTTTTGTCTGTGGTTGCAATAGCGTGAAATAACTTTTGTCGTATTCTGAAATGTATGTTTATTATAAATTAATCATTATTTGATATAATTGGTTTCAAGAAAATGGCTCATGCACTTCCAAAGTCTTAAAAATATGTGAACGTATGAAAAATGTCTACTTCTAAATTCATCATAAAAAAAACTAAACGCTATTTTGATCTTAGCTTCGTTTTAAAAAGTTCTCTGATTAATACCCTTTCCAACGATATGCTCCATGTCATAGAAATCATGCATTATGTGGTAAAAATGAAGAGAATATTTTTTTTTACAATGAATATAGTTGTTGACATTTTTCATGCATTTACACTTTTCTAAGACTGGAAGCTCAATAGTAATTTGCTTAAAACCAACTGTATAAAATAATGATTCATTTATAATAAACATGCATTCCAGAATGCAATAAAACTCATTTCATGCTATTTCAACCACGAATAAAAAAAAGTTATGACGATTTAAAGACATTTCGGGTTATTTAAAAAAAAACGAACTAAAATCATATCTCAATTGCCGTGACACTTAGGACATAGGGTCTAAGGTTAAAAAAATAGCAAATGGCCCTTAATCCCCAAAAAAAATTATTGTTCCATGCGCCGCCCACCGTGTATAAATAAAATAACCAGGAATTAGAGCACACAAATCATACGCAAAAAATCAAACGCAAGGAAGTAAAATTAAAAAAATAAGAACATAACGAATGATCATAAAAATGGCATTTAAATACAGCCCAACCTCCATATAATAAAATTGTGATAGAAATTAAAATTAATGAAAATTAACAGACTGTTAAAATGGCGACCATGCACTGGTCATAGTAAATGCAAGATACTTTAGAAGAGAGAGAGAGGGCGAGAGAGAGAGAGAGAGAGAGAGAGAGAGAGAGAGAGAGAGAGAGAGAGAGAGAGAGCCAGAGAGAGAGGGAAGAGCATGTTTTGGTAGATTTCAATTTCAACAGTGATGACATGGTGACTAATGACTCTAACAGATGATGTCTTGTCAGTCGACGACACGTCTCCAAGAATCCATACCGTTGCTCTCGAGCCTTAAAATTTGTTTTCCTTTTTTTCCCCACCACAAGACGCAAATATTTCCTTCCTGAGCCTTAAAAATTAAATACTACACGCAGGGGGGGCCTCAAGGGTCATAACAGGAAAGGGCTTGGGACGTCTTTCCTTACGAAAATTTTCGTTACGTTTCTCCCTCAAAAACTTGGAACTAGCCGTTCACCACGGGGAGCTTGGTTTCACCGAAAGCATTTGTAAACGAACCCTCCTTGGGCCTCATGGACGACAGTCACGTGCCATGTGTTTTGTCGTCGATAAAAAGTACGAATGACGTGAAAACAAAAATGTGGTGTGAAGTACGAAGATACGGATTGCATTTCGCGTATGAAAAACAAAAAACAAAACAAAATTGTGAATTAAAAAACTTATTACTGAACCTTATTATATGATTGGAACACATAAAACTGCGATTATATAATGAAAGTACGATTGTAATAAAATAATGCGACAGTGTGATAATATTTAGTAACAATTGCAATTATAATCATTCTTATACACTTATAATTAAAGAGTAATTACCGATATTTTATATTGAATTATATACTCGATAGCATTTATTACAATTCATTAAACAAATAGCGTATGCATTTTTACACGCGGTCGAGAAGAGATGTGGAATAGAGGGTGAAAATACGCGCCTCGCGATATTCATCATTCGTCTATATCGAACTCTCATACATAGCATGGAATGATAAAATAATTGACAGACCGGCAATTCCGGTATTTAAATATTCCGAAGGTGGATGTGGCGGCGCTAGCACCACCGTATAT
>CALYCA010000201.1:0-17772 GCA_944452715.1 Ophion slaviceki | reverse complement strand
CTCTCTCTCTCTCTCTCTCTCTCTCTCTCTCTCTCTCTCTCTCTCTCACTCACTCATTCTCTTTGTTCGTACCAAGGTGACCCCTGGCTACCAGGATAAAAAGCTTCGGAATCGTAGGACGTAAACCGGCCAACTTGCCGCCCTATCGTTGCTGCGATCAACACGTGTACAGTGTGTCTCAGATAAAGTGTTACACGCTTACATTATGGAAAGTACGAATTATAATAAGAAACGTTTCAAACAAAAGTTGATTCTTGCGAAGTGGGGAAAAAATAACAACGTCAATTCGACCTTGGATATCTCCACCAAGGTCATGTGAAGGTCGACTACCAAATGTTCAATCAAGAGCCCCATTTGTTATTGTATATTCTTGTAGCTCAGCTCGAGAGCTTTTCGGAACACTACCGACTAGTTTTATTTTGTTGAGTATTGTTTTAGTTATGTTACTTCAAAGTTCCGTAACTTTCGACTCTCATAACGGAAAAAATATTCAATAAAAAAATACTTATCTATAGTGTTTCGAAAAGCTCTCGAGCTACAAGAATACAAAGTAAAATATATGGCTTCTGGGGAAACTTGTCAAAGTTGACCTTCGCGTGACCTTGGCGTTTGTACTCAAGGTCAAATTGCTATGGCCATCTTTTCCTGCTCTTCAAACAGAACGACTTTTATTCGAAACCTTTTTCATTGCTGTGCATGCTCCCTGAGATATGAGCTTGTGATACTCAATCCGAGAGACCCTGTATAGAATCGCACGTTAGGGGGGGAGCTTTTGGCGAGGAAAAAATGGCTGATCTTTTTTTTTAAGGAAAGATTTCTTTACCATTTTTGAGATTTAGGGTATGTTCTATTACTACCTTTGGCCGTTGCATGGTATTTTTTAATTTATCTTTAAAAATGGCGGCGGTGTGGCATGGTCTGCTAAACGGGTTACGGCGGATGTTGTCAGACGGCGTGACACGAAGCGTCGGTGGGATTAATCTGAAAAAAACCAACAATGATTTTGATTTTATTGACTCATACCCAGAATATGAACGAAGAAAAAGTGACAAATGTTGAAAATCGTTGAAACGGTACGCTTTCAAACAAAAAGATTGCATTTTTCGAAAAAATGGCTACGTTTCGGAATTTAAAAATACGTTTTTTTATTTTCTAAAACATTTAGGCTCCTGTTTTAGACAATGAGGTTAGAAAGATTTATACCAAATTTCATCACAATCGGTCGATTAGTTTTTTGGCTATACGTCACGTCAGTTTGGAAAATGTAGTTTAGAAGACCGTGCCATACCTCCGCCATTTTTAAAGAGTAATAAATAAAAAAATACCATGTAACAGCGAAAAGTAGTAATAAAACATACCCAAAGTCTCGAAACGAAGAAGAAAGCTTACCCTTAAAAAAAATATGACAATCAGCACAAACCCGCCCAAAAGTATCTCCCCCCTTAAAATACCACTTCATACAGGAGAAAGAAGGTAAAACTCGGAGGAAAACCAGAGGGCCCTCGTTTCCACTAAAGTACCAATGAGCTTTGGAGCTTGGGGTACACAGCTTTACGAATCCCCCCCCCCCTTGCCGGCCCTTGACCCCTCCTGGCCGAGTCCGGTTCACGCGTGCTATGATCGTCCAAGGGCCGTTACCCCTTAAGGGATAACACCACTCTAGCAGCAGAAAATAAGGCCTGACTTTGACAATATATTTTGGGAGCATGAAAAAAGGAATAGGATTTCTTTTGAGAGGGTTTATTTAAGGGGTTACCCCCACTTGCGATTTTGAAAAAATCGATTTTTTTTATTGCATTTTTTTTAAGTATCCGGGCCCATACTTCTGTATGGGCCCAGAATAGATGACTCTATGTAAGTTTACAAAAAAAAATATTTTCTTCGTGTAAACTGAAATTGAAACTTTAAACGCGTTTTTCTCAAAATGGCATTTCTGAAGTCGGTGACCAAGATTACTCGAACACTAATCAACCGATCTTCTTGAAAATTTGCAGGCTTATTTAATACATAAAAGTGTAGTCTTTAATCGTTCGATTTTTTTTTCGAAAAAAATGGCCGTTTTATAGCCAAAAAACGGCCGTTTTTTTTCGTTAAAATCGAACCATTAACTTTGACTGTCCGCCATTTTGTGAAAAATGAATATTTTTTAAAATCCTTCGATTAAAGACTGGTTTATACTTATATTTAACTAAATCCATCCGCATTTTTTTTTTCAGATGATCCACTTCGCCGCAATGTTGGTCACCGCAAACCGTGTATATAAAAACATTATTTCATTGACGGCCATTTGCCACTAAACAATGTAATATTTTTCAATAAAAAAGTTACTGAAAGTTCTTCAAGATGTGTTCTTTAAGATGGTATATTGATCGATTAAAAAAGTTTTGTAGTTTTCTTTAAAAAAATTCATGAAAAAGGCCTTTTTTGCGCTACAAGTGGGGGTAACGCCTTAACACATATTAAAGTATAAAAAAAAAATTGGTAATTTTCAAACAATTAATATTTACAAATAGCTTCACGGGAGCACCATTTTCTCGTAAACCATAAGACCTGGAACAAAAACAAAAAAAAAACAATTTATATATTATTAGCAATGCGACTACGTAGGGATTTATTTAAATCAAATTTTGAAAAATAATGGCGCACTTTGACAGAAATAAATCGATTTTTTGCCAAAAAAATAAACATTACATTGTTTGTTAAAAAAAAGTTTACATTTGATCAAAAAACGGCTATGTACTCCCATAGAGAATGTAATTGTAAAGCTACTGTCAAAATTTCCAATCGATCCATGCAAAGGTGTTCCAGTAATCCGTCCTCCCAGTTTGAAAAAAGTGGTTTCGAGAAAAACGCGTTTAAAGTTGTACGAGGCGTTTGAAAGAAGTTCGAGGCGCTGCGGCAAAATCGATAATTGAACCTTTAAAAAAAATCGCCCCAGGAACAATGGGGCGATTTGCATATTGTTTTTATGGCCCTAAAGTATTTTTTAAGCAAAAAAAAAACAATTTTTCCAAAATCCAAGAGTCCAAGAAATCCAAGGAACAATGGGGCAATTGCATATTGTTTTTATGGCCCTAAAGTATTTTTTAAGCAAAAAAAAAAAACAATTTTTCCAAAATCCAAGAGTAGTGTCATCCTTTAAGGGGTGACACCAAAGTAGAATTTTAAAAAATTGGTTTAAAAAAATTGGTTCAAGAGATCCTTCGAACCATCTAGAATAAGGGGAAAAAAGTTTAGTACCTGTAAAACAAGGGTCCGCAGGCCCGTGCGGGTCTACGGTGGCAATGGCTGGCCGTGTATCGAGACGTCGACCGTTTTTCTCGGAAAACAATTTTTCCAAACTGCACGCAGCATAACTACAACAATTTCAATTCTTTTAACTCCAAATTTTGAGCACATCTTTAAAATAATATTCCGAACAGAAATACATACACGATTTTCCATGAGTCCATTATAACATTAGTTATTAACAAATGATTGTCCTTTTTTCTGTCGAAAATTGAATTTTCACTTCAAATGTTTGCCAATTATACAAAAATTCATTGTTACAAATCCCCCTACGTGTTTCTCTAGCTATACTCATGAAAATTAATCGAAATGTTTAAATTTTTTTCCCAATTCAAATTTGCGTCAGTCACACTGCGTGCCACAGAGCGTCGCAAGTTCAACATGCTTCGCGAAAATGGCTCCAGCGTCACCATTTTGTATAATTTTGTAATATAATTTTTTTTTGTTCACTTAAAGATATGACTAACAACATCCTTGAATATTATTACCCTCATACTTCTACTTCCGCCCAAAAAACCGTAAAAAATGACTTAATTTCAGACGTTTACAGTCGTCTAAACCCTTAAGGGCCACTGTAGAGGCCAAAAAGGGCACATTTGATTTTTTATCAGCGAAGCCATAAAATAAATCGAAATTACAAAATAGGGGTTCTATTATACACGTAATTGACTATACAAAATTATTTTTTCACAGCGATGTATGTCAAAATGGCGACTGTGCAGGATTTTTTCGATTCCGCCTTTATTTCTGGAAGATCAACAGCCGGACCAACAGCTCCTATAATTTTTGAGTCATGATGAGACATTACAGTTTTTTCAAATTACATATAAGATCGGCTATAAAAGTACGTAGGATTTTTTTTTTGATAAATTGTTTTTTTCTCAAAGTGGCGCATTTCTAAAACAAAAAGAATAAAATGTCATGAGAAAATCGTCAGAAAATTGTTTATAAAAAAGGACCTGTGCAATATAATAAAAAAATCCTACGTAGTGCCTCAGAAAATGTAATTCTATATATACAGTTAAAATTTCAAGTGAATCGGTTGAAATTTGTTTCAGTTATGAGTCCGGGCGACTTGAAAAATCTAGGTTTGAGATAAACGCGTTTAAAGTTAGTAGAAAGACACGACATGAATATTGTTTCAATACCATTAAATTCCAACAATCTTTGAAAATCGAGTACTAAGAGATTTTCACACCCAGAATCTTTTGCAATAAAATTTTATAAGGACTAAATTTTAATACCTTTTTAACAAAAAGAAAATCGATTTTTGGAAAATCCTAGAGTGGCTTAACCTCCCGCGAGTTCTACACCTCCATAAAGCTAGCAGAGCAAACTCCCGAAAATGGATTTAATTGATATCAAAATTTTGTGCTAATTTTGTGCTCCATTTAAAATTTTTGTGCTCTTACCGTTTAGCGGGAAATTAGAAATCAAAAGTGCTCTGCTGGCTTGCCATCAAGCTAGCAGAGCACTTCATGATATTTGGCTTATCTAAGAACGAAACTACGTGATATTTATGTGCTATTTATGTGCTTTGCGAATATCGAACAGCCAAACCCCTATTTTTTTTCGCCCGATATAGACCCTCAAAAAACCCCCAAATAAGAGAATTTACCATTTTTTGGATATACTGACATGAAAATACATAATATTTATGTGCTTTTTATGTGCTCTACGAATATTCAAGAGCCCAACCGCTAAAACGCAAATTTCTCCCAAAACCACCCCTACAAGACCCAAGCTACCCGCAAATACGAGTATTGGCTATTTTTTCGATATCGCAAAATCAAAGTAGTCCATATTTATGTGCTTTTTGTGTGCTAATTTTGTGCTCCATTAAAAATGTTTGTGCTCTTACCGTTTAGCGGGTAATTAGAAATAAAAAGTGCTCTGCTGGCTTACCATCAGGCTAGCAGAGCACTTAATGATATTTGGCATATCTAAGAATGAAACTACGTGATATTTATGTGCTTTTTATGTGGTTTGCGAATATCGAACAGCCAAACCCCTATTTTTTTTCGCCCGATATAGACCCTCAAAAAACCCCCAAATAAGAGCATTTACCATTTTTTGGATATTCTGAAATGAAAATACATCATATTTATGTACTTTTTATGTGCTCTACGAATATTCAAGGGCCAAACCGCTAAAACGCAAATTTCTCCCAAAACCACCCCCACAAGACCCAAATTACCCGTCAATACGAGTAGTGGTTATTTTTTCGATGTCGCAAAATCAAAGTAGTCCACATTTATGTGCTCTATGAATATCCATGAGCCATACCGCTAAAACCAGAATTTCTCCCAAAACAACCTCTACAAGACCCAAACTACCCACCAATTTTTCGATATTGCTAAATTAAAGTAGTCCACATTTATGTGATTTTTATGTGCTCTACGAATATCCAAAAGCCACACCGCTACAACGAAAATTTTTCCCAAAACCACCCCTACGAGACCCAAGCTACTCGCAAATACGAGTATTGGTTATTTTTCGATATCTCAAGATCAAAGTAGTTCACATTTATGTGCTTTTAATGTGCTCTACGAATATCCATGAGCCAAACCGCTAAAACAAATATTTCTCCCAAAACCACCCCTTCAAGGCCCAAGATACCCACCAATACGGGTTTTGGCTATTCTTTCGATATCGCAAAATCGAAGTAGTCCACATTTATGTGCTCTACGAATATCCATGTGCCTAACCGCTAAAACAAGAATTTCTCCCAAAACCACCTCTACAAAACCCAAACTACCCACCAATACGAGTATTGGTTATTTTTTCGATATCGCAAAATCAAAGCAGTCCACATTTATGTGCTTTTTATGTGCTCTTCGAATATCCATGAGCCAAAACGCTAAACCAAGAATTTCTCCCAAAACCACCTCTACAAGACCGAATGGACTCATTTGTCTGTGCTAACTTTATACCCATAAAAAGAACTGGAATGTGGTACAATTTACGTCCCGTATATCAAGAGAATGACGCATACTCTTATCACAGGGTAGCTTGACTTCCGCAGGGAGATGCGGTACAAAATTTGACATGAGATTCGTCTCTTGAATACTCGAAAAGTACATAAAAAACATTTACGTTGGTGTAATTTTATTTGCGATATTGAAAAAATTCCATAGGTTCTAATTATACAGCGTACCGTTGCCTTTTGTGAGTCGTGTCTCCAGAAACGTTCGTATTCAGAGTGTCTTAAGTACTCGAAGGGTACATAAAAAGCACTTAATCAGCTTTAATTTCATTTGACGAGAATGAAACAATAGCGTCCGATAAATAGTAGCGTTAAATAATATCTTTGGTAGAGGGTGACTTCGTTCTTTTACGAATGGTATCTGAAAAACTTTTCATATTTGCGGTTTGACTCTTAGATACTCGAAAAGCACATAGAAAACACATAAATGTGGACTACTTTGATTTAGCAATATCGAAAAAATAGCCAATACTCGTATTGGTTGGTAGTTTGGGTCTTGTAGAGGTGGTTTTGGGAGAAATTCTAGTTTTCGCGGTTTGGCTCATGGATATTCGTAGAGCACATAAAAAGCACATAAATGTGGACTGGTTTGATTTCGCGATATTGCAAAAATAACCAATACTCGTATTGGCGGGTAGCTTGGGTCTTGTAGGGGTGGTTTTTGGAGAAATTTGCGTTTTAGCGGTTTGGCTCTTGGATATTCATAGAGCACATAAAAAGCACATAAATGTGGAATCCTTTGATTTGGCGATATCGCAAAAATAACCATTACTAGTATTGGCGGGTAATTTCGGTCTTGTGGGGGTGGTTTTGGGAGAAATTTGCGTTTTAGCGGTTTGGCTCTTGAATATTCGTAGAGCACATAAAAAGCACATAAATATGATGTATTTTCATTTCAGTATATCCAAAAAATGGTATATGCTCTTATTAGGGGGTTTTTTGAGGGTCTATATCGGGCGAAAAAAAATAGGGGTTTGGCTGTTCGATATTCGCAAAGCACATAAAATCACATTAATATCACGTAGCTTCATTCTTAGATATGCCAAATATCATTAAGTGCTCTGCTAGCTCGATGGTAAGCCAACAGAGCACTTTTGATTTCTAATTACCCGCTAAACGGTAAGAGCACAAAAATTTTAAATGGAGCACAAAATTAGCACATAAAAAGCACAAAATTTTGATATCAATTAAATCCATTTTCGGGAGTTTGCTCTGCTAGCTTTATGGAGATGAGTTCTACTCCCGTTCGCGAACATATCGTGGAACTTGCCTGAGGGCCATTGCGAACGGATTGAAACAGAGAAAAAGAGAAGAAAGGGAATGAGTAAAAATAACCGGACGAAAGAAACGCATCAGAGATGCACAGTGGCGAAAGACAAACGGGAGTCGAGATTGCAAGAGCGAGGAGAAAAATGAGAGGGGCACCGTCGTGCAATAGAGCGGGGAGATTGGATTAGATTTATCATGGCTTAGTAATTATTTATGAGGTAATAATTTGTCATCATTTGCAGTGATACACTGGGGTAGTTATAATAATGGTAAGAAAACGGCAGTGTCAATAACGAAGAGTAATCGCAAGAATACCAAATTGATTAAGAACCATCTAATTCATATTTAGCATCACTAAATAGTAATTGAAAGGAAAACAATTGTAGTGGGAAATTACGACATGAAGAAAAATGCTAATGATCGTTTTGGTATTTTGAACAAATTAATATCCGTATTCCTGCGACAATGTTTTTTTTTCGTGTGCATATTATATATATATATATATATATATATATATATATATATATATATATATATATATGATAATATTATATTATATATGATAATAAAAATAATTTCGTGATTGGCCGTGTATATTTATACATACAAAAAATAGGTTACTTAACGCAATACTCTACTGTTAGAAAATCAATGTTTTACATTTTCTCAAAGTATGTATACATATAAAAGAATACGTGAAAAAATGTAGAAGTTGAAATATTGAAAATTACAGACGATTTAGTGAGAGCAGGTAACGCAACGATTAACGTTTACTAGAATTTTTAATCACGGTTTTGTCGAAACAACTTTTCTTGACCTGGCCGGAAAAAGCTAAAATGTTCGTAATTGCAGTAACTATCGTTGTACATAGCCGTCTTTTGTTTGAAATTTACTATTTTTTAAGCCCCCAAATATAAGTAGAAATTTCGCTAATATTGCATTTTTCAAAGGAGTTACGGGGGTTTCGCAGCCAAAAAAGCATATTTTCTCGATTTGAAAAAAAAATAACATAATATATAAATTATTTAATTCAAAATGTTAAGCACATAAAAGAGTAACATATCAATAATATTTTTTTAAAAATCATCCAAAAATTGGGAACATTCAGCCGGTGGGACCTGGTTTCTGGAGACCCCTAAAAAACTGTCCTCGTGGTGGTCAGGATAACTCATGATAGCTTTATCTGAAATTGGAAAACTATTTTTTTTTCTGTTAGTAGCTAAGTATAGCACGTGATAATACGAAGGATTTAAAAAAAAATTGAAATTGAATTTTTATCAGAGTTGTATGCAAAATAGTTCATTTTTTGGTACAATTTACATCACGTACGCCTTGTCAATTAGTTGAAATCGAAAAAAAACTTCGTTCAATCACTAGCCAATGCTATTTTAAAGAAGTGTGCAAAATTTCAATAAGGTCGGTGCATTCGTTTTTGGGAAATCGTGTCCACCGACTTCAAAAATAGTGTTTTGAGAAAAAAGCGATCACCTGCGTCGCTCCCGGCCGGTCTTTTGAAAAGGGAGGAATTCCCAAAGGCTCTCTCTCCAACACTTTTACTCCGATTGACATGAAACTTTGAGAGAAAATTCTAGACATATTTTACTATTAGATAATAAAATTAAAAAATGAATTTATTGAAATTATTAAACCCACGCAACATCTTAAAATCTCCTCTATTTTGTAAAAAAAATCTTCATTAAACGGCTACGTAGAACGAGAACTACATGTATAAAAATCATAAAACTTTGATTTTCATTTTTCAGACCTACTATTATCAAGTTATCGATCCAGCTGTTAGACGACACTTTTGATACAAGGAAGATCCTATATACTTTTTACGTTTTTAATTTTTAATTTTTTTTCAAATGAAAATGTACACGAAATAGGTTCAATGTATGCTTAATAAAACAACTTTTCTCCAAATGCCAAATAAATAATCTATACACAAAAAAATCGATTCTTTTCAGCCCATCGCACTGGTGTCCTCTCCTAAAAAGGAAAATACCTTTAGGTAGCTAAAAATCAGGCAACCTTTTTTTTTAAAAAGTGGGTTTTGTTTAAGAATTTTGAAAATTAGGGTGTCATTTGTTATAATTTGAAATATGGACTTCCATCGCTATCTTTCGGGAAGGCTGCGACGTAAGTTCTCAACAGGCGTAAGCTCTAGCTTTTGTCGTATTAAGGGGTAACCCCCACTTGCGATTTTGAAAAAATCGATTTTTTTTATTGCAATTTTTTGAAGTATAAGTATCCGGGCCCATACTTCTGTATGGGCCCGGAATAGATGACTCTATGTAAGTTTACAAAAAAAATATTTTCTTCGTGTAAACTGAAATTGAAACTTTAAACGCGTTTTTCTCAAAATGGCATTTCTGAAGTTGGTGACCAAGATTACTCGAACACTAATGAATCGATCTTCTTGAAATTTTGCAGGCTTATTTAATACATAAAAATGTAGTCTTTAATCGTTCGATTAAAAAAAAAAAATGGCCGTTTTATAGCCAAAAAACGGCCGTTTTTTTTCGTTAAAATCGAACCATTAACTTTGACCGTCCGCCATTTTGTGAAAAATGAATATTTTTTAAAATCCTTCGATTAAAGACTAGTTTATACTTATATTTGACTAAATCCATCCGCATTTTTTTTTCAGATGATCCACTTCGCCGCAAGGTTGGTCACCGCAAACCATGTATATAAAAACATTATTTCATTGACGGCCATTTGCCGCTAAACAATGTAATATTTTTCAATAAAAAAATTACTGAAAGTTCTTCAAGATGTGTTCTTTAAGATGGTATATTGATCGATTAAAAAAGTTTTGTAGTTTTCTTTTAAAAAATTCATGAAAAAGGCCTTTTTTTGCGCTACAAGTGGGGGTAACGCCTTAATCTGAAACATAACGGTGGATTTCTTTTTTCATGATTATCATTTATACAGTGTACCCGAACCAAGAAAGTGAAAAAACCACATATAAATGGCACACATCTTATAAATAGTTTGAATTTAACATTTTTTATAGATATTCGACAATAGAAACATCCTTTTTCGCATGCTTTTTCGAACCCTATAGGTTCAAGTATGAAGGTATATTGTTATTAAAATGCGCGTAAAATTTGAACGAGATTAAACAATTATTTTTTTATTTATCGCGTACGCCGATTTTTTAAATTCATTTTTGAGAAAAAACGTGGCTAAAGTTTTGTTGAATTAAAATTCGATGATTTCAGTGACTTATCGATTAGTCGCGACCTTCTTCAGTGTTCTGTTAATTTGTTCAGATTGTGCATCGTTGGCTATAACTACTTTTAATTACGAAATCAATAACTTCACCGGGGCAGTAGCCTATAAGCGTCATTAGGCCAAATTGTACCTACGGTGCATGCTGACCTTAAGCGTAGACGAATTACATTCACAGGCCATAATATCAAAAATACTTTAAATTTCGCTTGAAAACTTCTCTATCATATTCTTAAGGGGTCTTTTGACTTTAGACGCTAGAAACGGCTGTTTTCATGAATTTTGTTGATAGATTTATATTATAGATATTGATATCAAAGTTATTGCACTTAATAAATACACTTTCAAAATATATATAAAAAAACATTTTTTATATATTTATATAACCCAAAAAAACTTTAAACGCGTTATTCTCGAAACAACGTTCTTCGACGGCTTGTTCATAAAATTTTCGAAAATACTGAACCGATCCTTATGAAATTTTAACCACATATTCCTTACAACTATAGCAATAGCGCATATCAAGGATTTTGCTTAATTTTGATATTCACTATTTTTTTTCCAAAAACGGTGAAAACCCAGACAGAACGCTAACGTATAATATACGTATATACGACGTCGCCATCGACGTCTGTAAGACGTATTTAGTGCGTATACTATAGTGCTAAATGTCCGGCTAATATCCATATAATGTATGTATATTCTACGTTTATTAAACGGTATATTTTACGTATATAAGATGTCGAAAATACGTCAAATATATTGTTTAACCAGCGTAGAATATATGTACATAATACGGATATTAGCCGAACATTTAACTCTTCAGTAAACCTACTAAATACGTCTCATAGACGTCGATGGCGACATCGTATTAAGGGGGGATTGTCTTTTTTTTCGCAAAATTTACCGCTTATTGGGAATTTTTTTGTGAAGAAACTATACAACGGAAAACTTGTGAAACTTGGCATATAGTTTTATTGATCTGTTTACTACATACAAAGAATTTTTTAAACAATTTCATCAAAAAATCCGCCTCCCACCCCCCTCGACGCGCGATGGTCCTTTTTTGATGGTGTGCACGATTTCTCAAAAACTATTCAACCGATTGCCTTCAAATTTGGACAGAACGCTCAGCTGACATCCTTTTATCGTTTGATGAAGCAAAAAAGCAATACGTTTAATAGTTTTTTATTTATAACAAAAAATCGATCAATTTTTTTCGAAAAATCGATACTTCAAATTCAAAACGTCACCAAATCGTCAATTTTTTTTTCCCTTCATCGAACGATAGCTATATGTGTCTAAAGTAAAATACTTTTTGGGTTTTTGTTGCAGGATGAAGGTGAAGGCTGTAATCGTGCACACCATCAAAAAAGGACCATCGCGCGTCGAGGGGGGTGGGAGGCGGATTTTTTGATGAAATTGTTTAAACATTTTTTTGTATGTAGTAAACAGATCAATAAAACTATATGCCAAGTTTCACAAGTTTTCCGTTGTATACTTTCTTCACAAAAAAATTCCCAAAAAGCGGTAAATTTTGCGAAAAAAAAGACAATCCCCCCTTAACGTATTTTAGACACATCATGAACGCCTTATATACGAATCATAAATTCATAAAAGATGTATACCATACGTATGGTATCGTATTTTATACGTATACATACGTACTCCAATACACATGGCATATATGTCATATGTGTTTCAAAAACCTGGTAAACAAACAGCGAGTGCTCCACTCTTCAATCGAATATTAATAAAAAAATAATCATAGCTGTAACTTCACGGTGTTTACGAATCCCATAATATAAAAAATACCAAAAATCTGTTTTTCGTATTCACAATTCGGAGAAATTCTTAAAAATAAAATAACAAGTGTCTTTCCTTGAGAAAAAAAATATTTTTGCATATTTTGCCCTGAAACGGACGTTCGACTTGCTCAATAAAATCTAAATTATTTTTTTTTTTGGAAGGATAGAAAAAGACGCACATTTTTGTTTTTTTACGAATCTAAATACGTCAAATCCTGCCAAAGATACAGCTATTTGAATGGAAAAATATTAAAAAATGGTAATCAACGAGAAAAAACGTCAGAAATTTTTAAAAAAGGTCCACACTCGGTGAATATTTTTCAATAAAGTAACTTGATTTTTCAACATTATTTGTGCATTTTTTATTACTAGCTGAAGTGACGTGGAATGCCTCGTATGTATATTAGACCTTACTGTTCTATCTGGGAAATAACACGTTTTGTTTTATTTTTTCGAAAAATGTCCACCATTTTGTGATTTTTGCAAATATCAAAAATCGTATGATACCCGCTATAGCTATTAACATACTGAATCTAAAACCGTTTGATTTTTGTTTTTCGGATTATCCATCTCCGAGATTTCATCAACAGCGCAGGCCTAAAATTTTTTAGGACATTTTCGTCTATAAATAGTGACTTGAATAAATTAAAAAATTTTTTTTATGTATTTCGAAAGTGTTTTTATTCAGTGTAACAACTGTTATATCAATATCTACAATATAAATCTATCAAAAAATGCATGAAAGTAGCCTTTTTTAGGGTCTAAAGTGAGAAGACCCCTGAAGATCCTCCAACATGTTATGGAAATAAAAATACATTTTTCAAGGTTTTAAAGGTATTTTCCCCCTTAAAGTGAACCGTAGCAAGGGAGATCGAGAGACAGAGCGCGAGCGAGGGACATGGAGAAAATTGAACTCGTTACACGTTGGTAATTGGTATAATTAGTAATTAATATACCGTGAGGCCTCGCTCATGCCGGAGTGCAATCTCCGCTGGAGCCATTAACTTCGAGAATTCGTGAGATGCGTCGTTAAGAGACAAGATCTCCAGTCTTCGTTCTAACTGCAAATAAGCGCGTGTACGTCTACTCTACAAAATTCCTGCGACGCACAGCATTACCGGAATAATTTTATTTGGCGAGTTTGAAACGTACGAAGTAAATCGTTCCCGACAGAAGAGTCAGCGAGGAACTAACCAAAAGCTCTATTGAAGTACCGGATTCAGTTAGCTCGACGGAGAACGGAATTTGGTAAATTTGAAAGGCGGTTGTAGTTAATTGGAAGTGAAGATAGTTTGGTGAATTTGATGAGAGGAATTTGACAACGATTGCTCGTATGCAATGAAATTGATTCAAGTTGTTGGGCAATTTCAAGCCCGTTGAGTAATTCGTCAAAAGCGTAGAGGATGGAAAGTGCATTCCTAAAATCACCGTGTCAACCGCTGTGGAATTACGATCGAAACAATGGCCTTTGCCATCCCTTCGTACTGAACTTGCAGGTATTAAAAACGAATGACCGAAACTATAAAATTCACGTTTGATGGAGAGCACTCCATTTTATCACCAAGTGGCACTTCCATATAACGGAAGCATCCACTTTACTGGCGTGTTTTCTTTTTTTTCTGCTACGTATAAGACTTTGACGTTTACCTGATCGATGCGCAAGGAAAGGAGATTTTCGGAATGCTCGTTTACTTGGCTCTATCGACACGAGACAATGTATTCGGCTGCTAAACAACGTACGAAATGTTGTGTGCTGGGGAAAGCAGCACTGGCATTCGAATTTATGGGTTCAGCTAGGTGCGAATCGAAAGTGCCACATGTGCAGCATCAATTCATCCAGTATTGGACTCCGATTTCGTATCCTCTCGTAGCCTTGATCAAAAGTATTAGGCACCCTGTAAGCTTTCTATCCGGACATAAAATCGAATATCTCGGTGAAAAAAAAATCGTTAACCAGTTTACCAAACGGGGTTTTGAAACGGACAAAACCAGCTTAATTTTACCTTTCATTTTTATTTTCGCGATTTTTTTTTTGGTACTCGGTACGTCATTTTGAACATGCTGGTTTTTTCACGCTTTTCGCACTTTGCAAAATCGCATGCTGGACTTTGAGAAATAGCAATCTCACAAGTTAGTGATAAGATCTTTGAAAAGGCCACCTTTGCATTAGTTTGGTTTAAAACAAAAACTGTTACGATTTTTTTTCGCAGAATTTAGATTGTTTGTGAAAACTATGAGGTTTGGAATATTTAGTCCAAGAAGTAAAAAGTTGTATTTGTTATTTTCGAGTCACTAATGTTTTATTTTTAATTTTTTTCAGAATTTCTTCGTATCGCTATTTTTGGATAATGGTCAACGATTTGTCTCATTAATTTATTGCCGAAACTTTGAAACAAATATGTTTTAATAAAAATATGAAGAGGAGATAAGGTGCACAACTACATTTTTAACACATTATAATTTTTTCAGACTTCTTGTCCTGGGATTGCCCTTCTTCAAACATCATTTGAATGTCATACTTTAACCAGACTGAGCTCACGTCTTTTGGCCATTTTTTGAGACCCCAAATATGATTTTCGCAGTTTAACGTAGAATTAATATTTTTTCGCGTTAACGATATCCGTACGAGTAATTTTCGCAGACTGACGGTTAAAAAAAAAAGAACTCTAAAAATCGCGTTTACAGTAGTTACGCTTTTGGGCGTTTTAACGAATGCTCATCATACACTAAAGTGTCGTTGACCTCTAGTGTCCCGAAGCAAAGTAGTATTACCGAGCATTACTTGAGAAGCAACAATGAAACGCGGAACTCTTGTAAATACGATTTATGGAGTTCTTTTTTCGTTACATCGTCAATCTGCGTAAATTGTTCGTACGAATAATGAAAACGCGTAGAATATCAATTCTACGTCAAACCGCGGAAATCATATTTTTGAGTCTCATAAAATGCCAAAAAAACGTGGGCTTATATGGAGTTAAAGGAATGAAAACTGTGAGTCGGTCAAATCGAAGGAGCTCAGACAGAACAAAGTAACCACACTTCGGCGGAATAGAATATTAGAGAGAAGTGCTCTCAAAAATCAACGAAAAACGTCATCTGATTCGTACGACGTACAATTGAATTGTGTACCGTTTCTCTTTTTGATATTTTCATTAATATATATTTGTTCCAAAGTAACGGCAATAAATGAATGAGATGAATCGTCGACTACCAGCCAAAAAAAGCGAAACAAAGAAATTTGGACTCCAAAATAACAAAATACAACTTTTTACTTCTTAGACTAAATATTCCAAACCTCATAGTTTTCGAGTTACGCCGCACGATGCCAGCTTTTTGGATACCTGCCGTTTTTTTTCAGAAAAAACCAAATAACTGCGAAAAAATCGCAAGAATTTAAAAAAAACGAAACTAAAGCTAACATTATCCATTTCAAAGATCTTATCACTAAATGGTGGGATTGCTATTTTTCAAAGTTCAGCATGCGATTTTGCAAAGTGCAAAAATGGTAAAAAATCAGCATGTTCAAAATTTGTATAAAAACCGGGTGCAAAAAATTGCCAAAATAAATATAAAAAAGGAAAATGAAGCTGGCTTTGTCCATTTCAAAACCCCGTTTGTTGAATTGGTTTACGATTTTTTTTCGCCGAGATATTCGATTTTGTGTCCGGATAGAAAACTTACAGGGTGCTTAATACTTTTCATCAAGACTGTATATATAATATAAATATATGGTGTCTTGAAAGTCGCGCCAACTTTTCGCAGGGTAGACAGATGGCGAAATTCCAGAGCTAAAAGTCCTTAACCGTTTTTCTTTCCGATGTACCGTAACTTAGATATCAGTCAATGAGCGACAGCCAATCCGAATCCCTGCCATCGACGCTCAAGCCTATGCGCAGCAAGTGGGCGGGGCGTGGTGCGCTCTCCCGCTAGGCGGGAGCGACTAGGCGCTTGGCACGACGCGCCTGATTGGTCATCATTGTTAAATCGATATCTCAGCAACCGCGCATCGGACAGAAAAACCGCTGGGAGCTTTTCTCTTCCAAATTTCATGATCTATCTTTCTGCGAAGTTCCCAGCCGAGTTCAAGGTTCACCTTGAGCACGGTTTCGAGCCGTTCACCTTCCCGATATATTCCATTACACCTGTGTGGTGTTCTGTCTCACCTCGTATAACAGCAGCAGTCGCGCGCGTGCCGTAACCAAGATTGCTCACCTCTAAAGGCTCGAAGAAATATCACGCTCGATGATCCAAGAACTCCGATGTTCGCGATATTTGGATCTCAACTCATACCTTCTCAAGCAAGCACGGAAGATGGCTACCATGTACGCCTTTCATCCTCTGATCTTCAATTCTCTGCTCCACGAGTTACGTCCGCTTTTGAACAGGCGGTTCCAATCTCTCCCACTTTGAAGTCACAGAGTACAGTCCACGTAGCAAAGTCGATACAATCCCAGTACTTATTTCTGTCTCTCGCTCTCCTCCTCTTTGCGACATTATTAAGCTGTTATTCGTAGCTGTATCCTGCGAGCGGTTAGACCCCCGCTGTATATCAGGTAGCTTATTGAGCGTGGACTCAACCCAGGCAAGCGTCCAAGTGATTCTGAAGACAGTTATTTCAGCGTCTTTGGTATCCACTTGGAGTCTTCTATACGAGTGCATATAAAGCGTGTACATGCGGTTGATTATACATTTACGAGGTGAGAGAATGCCCAGGAATCCTCGTAGCCAGGGATGCCTCGCACCCACCTCGTTTCTCTCCCCTCCGGAAGGATGTTCCCCCCTGTCTCTCTGAGCTATCGCACGTGCCACCCTCCCTTTAACCGCAAATAAACCATGATTAAGGCGGCGTTAAGCCACGAGGAAGCAGTCCAGGGCGCGCGTACCTTCTTCACTTTACACGCCCATACTTTCGCTGCTGTAACGGCGAAGAGCGGCAACGGCAAGATAATGCAGCCAAGGGGATGAGGGAATAAGCGTCAAGTGAAAACCACTCAAGATGCAAGGAGATCGGTGGAACGGAGAGCGGGGAGAAATGTGGATTCGTTCCCTAGCAGACTCTCCAGATTATTTTTTTATTTGTATGCATGTAAAACAGGATGGGGATAAGCGGATCGGGTTGGCCGTACGTGGATAACCGCAAGTCTGGAACGAGCAACTCCTCTCTCTCTCTCTCTCTCTCTCTCT
>CALYCA010000200.1:0-28492 GCA_944452715.1 Ophion slaviceki | reverse complement strand
GTGATCGTAGTACTAATAATAATAACAGCAAAACAGCAACAATGATCATGACGCCGAGCATAATGATAGCAATATTAATAGCGACGACTATTATTGAGGGTGGGTAAATCAAATCCAGAGGGTGGGCAAAAAAATTGTATTCATGAAAAATATCTTCATTCGAGAGTATCACCATTGAAACACTGTTTTCAAAGTCGCCGCGGTGTTAAAAAAATTATTCAAAACATCGCCGATCGTCAGAGAATCGTGTTTATCGTTAACTCGACTAACCCGTTTGGTTTTTAGATTCCGGATGGACCGTTCAAGCTGGAGAGTGTCCACCGCCAACCGTCGCGAAAGAAATTTCATCGACTGCCGGCGGCCATGTTTTTGCCGTTTTTCGGTATATTTTGGTGATTTTTTTTCAAGGCTCTCATCCGATAAATTTGCACGAATTGTTTTACTTCAGTTTTTCTTCGGATATAATAATCGATTGTGACTTATGATTATCAAGCTCCACTGTAATTTACCGACGATTCAGAAGGGCCCACGAAATAGGGCCCTCCGCGAAAGTACATTCCAAGTACACCTCAAGTAACCCAGTCTCCTATGTTTCCTCCGCGTTACTCAACATCAACACGAAATTCCGACTAACCAATCAACCATCAGGAGGCAACTCATTCACTCGACGATCAAGTGATTTTTATTTATAACAATAAAATGAAGATGCGATCAAGGTACGTCCAAAATAAAAGTGGCCATTCTTCAGCGCATTTGCTGCACGAAAGGCGAATCGTTGAAACCTTCACGTAACGCAGCAATAAAGAATTTTTAACACGTAACGTTGCTTCTGAACTTTTCATTCGGGCTTTTTTATCTTACGATTTTCATTCTGGCCCAGGAGAGAAAAAAATCTCTCGCCACGGGGAATTTACGTAATAATCGACGTCAAATGGATTGCTCGTATAAAAAAAAAAAACGTAATAAAAATTATTTTCAGAAAAATCATTAAAAGTGGCGATTTCCGACGTGAGTACGAGTACACATGTCTGCGCATTGCTGACTTTATCCCCTTGCTGTTTTCTCTCGTTCTCTGTCTACCTTTCTTTCTCTCGGGTTCCGCGTGCGTTTGCTTGCAATGAGAACACGGCGGCGAGGGGACCTTTCTCTCTCTCTCTCTCTCTCTCTCTCTCTCTCTCTCTCTCTCTCTCTCTCTCTCTCTCTCTCTCTCTCTCTCTCTCTCTCCTGCTTCCCCGGTCTCGGAGTTACCAAATCGTCGTGGCGCAACATTTTGCTTATTCACGTTCGATTATACAATCCGGCACACTTTTACTCTCGGGCTCCCGCTACCGCGAGCTCGCGGCTATATCGTTCCTTCACAAAGCCCACCAGGAAAGTGTACGAGGTTCGGCGCGGGGGGGCTATCCCTGCCGAAGTCGCTGCCGCCTGAAATTGCCATCCATCCGGCGCGTATACACGCCACGAAGAACGCACACGCTTGCCCAATACCGCCGAGCGTACCCATACTCCGATTATCGCCACCGATATGCCCGAGAAATTGCGTCCCCAAGATCCGGCTTGCTTTATTATTCACGCGGTCTTTCGGTCGTTCCTTTAGAGGGGGGAGAGATGCCTTTGCACTCGGAAAAAAGATTTATTATGTTCCAATAAATTGGCACGTTGGGACATAATTTAGTAGAAATTAATAAATGTTTACTCGTATGGAGACAGTTTTTATGTGACTGTAACTACAGCATTTATTCGGCGTCACTAAATATGCTTTTTTACGTGCCGATTTTTCACATCAATTAAAAGCCATATTTAAAATGGAACGTTCGAATAAATATTTCCTCAAATCAAATAAATACTAATTTTTGCATAAATGCCATTTTTGCAATTTGCGAATAATATCCGGTCGTGCGGAAGTTTTATCATCGTACTGAAAGTACATTTTTCTTTTGGTTCGGATAAAATCAATTTTCCATCCAGCAGTAGCGGCAGTTTGTTTAAATAATTCATTTCCTATCAATATTCTTCGATTTGAAAAAAAAAAACTCGAAAATAAATGCTGATGTCGCGCGCCACGGTCCTTTAAAGGAAAGAGGTTCGAAAGAAAATCGCATTTTTTCTGCTTCTACTCGACGGATCGAGATGAAACGGAGTTCCGAGAATTTCTGGAAGCGTTTATGTGCACGTGCCACAGATTCAGGGAAAAAAAGTTCAATCGTTTTAGCGCCAACTTCGTCTAAGCAGATAGAATAAAAGATATCGTTTTTTTACTTTTAATTTCTGAATTTTAAATTCATAAATGAAATTTTACATTTATAAAAAGAAAGTTTGATTTTGAAATAAAAAGTTAAATTCCTAGATAAAATGTTAAATTACGAAATAAAGTTTTTAATTTCTAAATAAAATTTCGAAAATCTAAATGACATTTCAAATTTGTGAATGAAATTTAAATTTTTCAAAATAAAATTTTTATTTCCTAAATGGAATCTTAAATTGCTGAATAAAAATTTAAATTTGTAAATAAAATTAAACATTTCCAAACATTTTAAATGTCCAAAGCAAATGTTTAATTTCTAAAAAAAAAATAATTTCTAAACTGTTTAAATTCCCGAATAAAATGTTCAAGTTCCAAACAAAACTTTAAATGTCTAAACAAAATCCAAAATGTCTTATTTTCCAAATAAAATTCAAAATCTCTTAAAATTTCTTATTCTCCAAATAAAATTCAAAATTTCTTAAAATTCCTTATTTTCTAAATAAAATTCAAAATCTCCTAACATATCTTATTCCCCAAATAAAATTCAAAATTTCTTAAAATTCCTTATTTTCTAAATAAAATTCAAAATCTCCTAAAATTTCTTATTCCCCAAATAAAATTCAAAATTTCTTAAAATTTCTTATTTTCTAAATAAAAATCAAAATTTCTTAAAATGTCATTAAAAAAAAAATTTCAAATTGCCAGACAAAATTTTAAATGTCCAAATAAAATTAAAAACTTGCCAACAAAATTTATCAATCGCTAAATAAAATGTTCAATTCCCAAAATAAATGCTAAATTTCTAGACGAAATTTCCGAAAACAATAGGTATCGTCTCAGCATCGTATTCCATCGTAAATTCAGCCCTGCCCGCTGAATTTCACCCCAAAGGAGCCGAATGTACAGCCAGAGACTGCGATGCTATGATATCAGTATAATATCGAAAAAAAAGTCATCCCCCCCCAAAATCGTACGCCTGCATAATTTTGCGCATAATCCAGAGTGAGCGGATATCGCACATGATACACAAGAGACGACGGAAGAAAAAAGAGAATCCCACCACGGTCCGTCGCAAGGCGAATTCGCGACGAAAAAAGAAAAGAAAAAAAAAGACATTTTTTCCCCAAATTGCGCACGTAGTATGAATTTTTAGTTTCTCACCTTCCGCCCCATCCTCGTTCTCCCCCCCCCCCCCCCCCGCGTGTCTCTCGTACCGTCTGTGGCCCCGGATGCGAGTTATTTCGATCGTTCCTCCGCGCGTCGCGGCCTCGTTCGTTCCTTCGTATACGAGAATTCGCGTCATCTCGCGCGGGCGAGATGAGCGAGTTCGTGGATATCGGGAGCGTTGCGACACGCCGAATCGTAAATTCCTCCCGACCCTGCGATATCTCGAAAACAGCCCGCGCCATTTTTCTTTCGCACCCCCGAACGTATTTCGCACCACTTCCGGTCCCCGAAAGTACCAAGCACTTCCGGTCCCCGAAAGTACCTGGCACTTCCGGCCCCCGAATGTACCGGGCACTTGCGGTCCTTCGTTACGCCACCAACGTGCGAGAACCGCCCCCGTGGGGGTGGCCCTCCAACGAATTTCCACGGGCGAGAAGAAAAAAACCGGGAGTTCCAATTTTCGCGACCATCGTCGTCGCGCCCGGCCAAAGAATGTCAAAGGAAAATTGCCAAGGAGGCGAAAAAAAATCAGGGAAAAAAGAGCAAACGTAACGGGGTGACATACACCGCGACGTTTTGACAGCCTGAGAATCTGGGACGAGCCATGAAAGTGGCAACTGGGTCACGCGGGCGCGAGAGCGAGAGAGAAGCTCGCGAGTGTAATAATCGCAGCTCGACACTTCGAAGCTTATGCCCCAGCTGAGAGGGCACGTTATGATGAAAAAGTCTTACGCGCGTATATTTTTATCGCGCGCAATCGTGTTCGAGGAATTTTGGTCGCGTGACAAAATTAAAGTGCCTGACCGAAACGAAAAAAATCAAAGTCGCCGAAATGTACGAGGACTTATTTTTGCTTGACGTACGTAGGAATGATTTTTTTAACGATTTTTTTACGGATCGTCTGTAGAAAAAAAAAAGTTACTGAGCTCCGATCAGTCGGACGGAAGTCCCGTGGTATGCAAAGGTCCGATGAAATGGTCAATTTTTTTTCCGTATTTTCCGGCGCATATCGGTTACTCGATTTTAATCTTTTAATTTTTCATTTTATTTTATTTATTTCATTTTATAAATTCAATTTTGTAAATTTAATTTTATCATTTTTATTTTATTAATTTAGTTTTATTAATTTAATTGATTATATTAATTGATAATTACCAATTTAATTTTTTTCCTCCTTGTCGCGATACAAGGAATAAAATATATTGAGACCGTTGAGGGGTACAGACGAGGACAATCCAGGAGGAAGTTCAGCCCGGTTTCTAGCGAAGGCAAGATGATTCCGGATGAGTGTGGAAAAGGAACCTCGATCATCGATCGATCGATAAACAACGACGAGGGGCTATTAAAATGGGGTACTTACACGTGGGTGGTTGACGATAGTGCAAGTGCTGGAGGCTCTGAGCTTGATGATGATGATGGTGGTGCGGTGGTCCCATTGTCGGTGGCATATTGTGGCCCCCGTGTCCCGAATGATGGGGCGAGCCTCCTCTGTGAGGGTGATACTGCGACGGATGGTGCTGGTGTGGGTGATAAGACGGTGGCAAAAAACCCCCCGGTGATGGATAAACTCCTGGACTGTGACACGCTGATCTGCTGCCGATTGCTAATTTTCATCGAATTCACAAATGTTCATTGTAAATTCAACCATATAGGGTTTCTCTAAGAGTATTGTTATATATATATATATATATATATATATATATATATATATATATATATATATATATATATATATATATATATATCTTCGCGAGTTTTAGTCGGATGAATAAATGAATGGATGAAAGAAAAATGAAGAAGGTTTTTTTGATTCTATCGATAGGGAAGTGGGGATTGCTTGGGCTGTGATTAATAATCAGCGAAGATTGGGCCGTTTTGTGAATTGGGATAAAATGGCCACGAAGATCGTTTGTGTATAGGAAAAATTATAATTCAGACGGTATCGAAAGCTTGCCAAGTGAAAGCTTTGCTTCCAGATTTTTATAAAATATATGATATCGAAATTTGCATCGTTGAAATGCACCGAAATTTCTTTATTTTTTATTGCTTCATTTGCATTATTATCGAAAATGTTTTGTTGAACATTTACGCTGTAGATCTTTGGTCAGGATGCTCAAAAACGTTTGAGGAATTTTCGCAGACTTTTCTTTGGAAAATTCAGCCGACAAAATTTTTGTTGCGCTCCAACAATGAAAATTTTAATATAGTTGAGTATTCATTAAGCATTTTGATTTTTCAACGTGAATCTAATGATGATAATTGAATTTTGGAAGTCAAATAAAAAATCGTAATGCAAAAACATTAAATGAAGCGAGGATTTAAATGATAGGTAATGACAATTAAAATTTAGACAGGCAAATCTTTTAATTCGAGGAAAAATAATAATTCAGACGATATCAAAGGCTTTGCTTCCAGATTTCGACAAAGTACACAATGTCGAAGTTTGCATCGTTGGAATGCAACGAAATTTCTTTTTTTATTGCTTCATTTTAATGACTATAAAAAATTATCCGTTGAAAATTTCGGCTGCAGATCGCCGATAAAGATCCTGAAAAACGTTTGAGAGATTTTCGCAGCCTTTTTTTTGGCAAATTCGGGCTACGAAATTTTCGTTGACCTCCAACGACGCAAGCTTCAAAATAATCACAATATCCACTAAGCATTTCGTTTTTTTCTACATAAATCTTATGAAAATGAATCGTCATTGGAAGTAACATAAAAATCGCAATGCAAAAAGAAGGAAAACCAAATGAACGTTAAAATAATTATTAAGAACAGCGAGTGGAATAAATGACGTTGAAGTTTGCATCGTTGGAACGCAACGAAAATTGTTATTTTTCAATTATTGGAATTTATTTTGGAAAATCTTCTGCACGAAAATCTTTCAATCATTTTTTAAGTCGCTTATCCAGCGATCTAGAATATAAATCTGCAGAGAAAGATTTTGCAAAATAATCAAATTGAGATAATAAAAATATAAAAAAGATTTTTCGTCGTCAAGACCATTGGAATAAAATGTTTAAAACCGTCGCAACATTCCATAGAATATTGTACGAATATTGCTACAAAAATATGTTTTCGTTAAATACTCGATAAAAATAATAAATGAATGGAAATATTCAACGCAGCATTGCGATACGCTGAAACAAAGATAAATGAATTTTGGCCTACCTGAGCTGAGATGTGAGTGATGAGACGCCAAATTGGGCTGTATCGAGGAGTTTGGATTGAGCCTCGCTTTGAGCAGAAGATTCGCGTCCTCGTTGCCTCCCGAAGACGTACTCGACTCGACGTCACTGACGCCGCTGTCGGCCGGACTCGCTGGCAATGATCCGCTTCCTGATTGAGTATCCGGTTCGGCAGAATTTCGATGGGACGGCGTCGGAGTAAAATGTAACAGAAAGGAGGGGGAGGGGCGGAAGAGTTCCTCCGTGTACCGTCATCGTATATTGCAAACACACAAGAAAATATCATCGTTATTCGAAATTTCCGCACACACACCCACGTAAATCCAATTACAAATCTCCGTACTTTTTTTTCCCCCGCAAGATCGCGTGATCTCGAATTGTAAGATAAAAAAATCATGCGTAGTCTTTCGATTTTTTCACGGTTTCTACTATTGACGGGCTACATATACCTAGACGGGTCAAAAAATGGAATTTTCCAAAAATCTTTTTATTCGATAGTATCACCTTTTAGCTACAAACCCCGGAAATTTCATCGAAATATTCCTAAAATTGAATGAGCTAGAACTTTAAGGGGTTACCCCCACTTGCGATTTTGAAAAAATCGATTTTTTTTTATTGCATTTTTTTGAAGTATAAGTATCCGGGCTCATACTTCTGTATGGGCCCGGAATAGATGACTCTATGTAAGTTTACAAAAAAAAAAATATTTTCTTCGTGTAAACTGAAATTGAAACTTTAAACGCGTTTTTCTCAAAATGGCATTTCTGAAGTCGGTGACCAAGATTACTCGAACACCAATGAACCGATCTTCTTGAAATTTTGCAGGCTTATTTAATACATAAAAATGTAGTCTTTAATCGTTCGATTTTTTTTTTCGAAAAAAAATGGCCGTTTTATAGCAAAAAAACGGCCGTTTTTTTCGTTAAAATCGAACCGTTAACTTTGACTGTCCGCCATTTTGTGAAAAATGAATATTATTTAAAATCCTTCGATTAAAGACTAGTTTATACTTATATTTGACTAAAACCATCCGCATTTTTTTTTCAGATGATCCACTTCGCCGCAACGTTGGTCACCGCAAACCGTGTATATAAAAACATTATTTCATTGACGGCCATTTGCCACTAAACAATGTAATATTTTTCAATAAAAAAATTACTGAAAGTTCTTGAAGATGTGTTCTTTAAGATGGTATATTGATCGATTAAAAAAGTTTTGTAGTTTTCTTTAAAAAAATTCATGAAAAAGGCCTTTTTTGCGCTACAAGTGGGCCTGACGCCATAAACGCGTTTTTCTCGAAACACCGTTTTCAAAGTCGGTGGACATGATATCTCGAGAACCACTTGATGGATTGTTTCCAAAATTACAGGAGACACGATGAGAAACATTTACAGGTCGTTGACGATCTCACTTTTTTCAAATCGATTCTCATTTTTTAATAGTTACGTAAAAATGACGACTTTTTCATATATTTTGCATGCTCGAGTTTCAATTCGTTGACACGTTGTATAAAAAAAAATGTTTTTGAAAATCGACGATCGTCAATGACTCGTATTTATTGTTAACTTGAAAAACCCGTTTGATTTTTAGATTTCGGATGGATCGTTTGAGCTGGAGAGTGTCCACCGCTAAACGGCGCGAAAAAAATTCATCGGCCGGCGGCCATGTTTTTGTTTTTTTTTCCTATATTTTTTGGTGAGTTTATTTGAAGGCTCTCAACATATGTACCTATGTCTTAAAAAAATGTGGTTCTATTTCACCAACTGTTTTCTAGAAAAGAAAATGGGAATTTGGCAATTTTTTTTCGGGCCTCTAAGTAGATGTAGCCCCTTAATCGAGTTGAGCAATTATTAATTTTGGTGAGATGAAAAAAAATGTGTGCGGAAACAAACAGCGTGTTTCAGGAACAAAAACAATATTATAGGATCACGACGATTTTACGGAAATATCGAGAGAAAAAAGCAACTAAATTATCCAGAGGTTTTTGTGCGAGTTGGCGTTTCCAATGAGTGAGATTTCGGCCGAATGAAAATGTCCGAACTTTTGGCGCCCATTGTGCGGAGATAATGGACGCGGTAAACAGGGCCTTCGGTATGCGCGAGTGGACTTTTCGTTTGGCTTTTGCACTCGCTCCACTCGTTTTAATGCCTCTTCTCCGTCATCAAACGAGATGGCCGAATAAAACGAAACGTGTTTTCTCTCGTGCCCGGTCAATTAAGCCTATCTTTATGCAACGGTCGAAGGTCATCCGGTCATTGGGTATGCATATCGGGGTAAGTAGAAAGAGAAAGAGAGAGAGAGAGAGAGAGCGAGAGACATTTAGCTCGAGGATGCTTTTCTCACGGTACGTTCAAGAGTCTCCAACTGTCTCGAACCAGTCGCGGAAAGATTTTGCACACGCGCCGCACACATATAAATGATCCCTGTTGCTCCTGTGTCTTTCTCTCGTCTCTTCTTCCGATGATGCACACACTTTTTATGTTAAAAACCCGCGCGTATACGAGCCCGAGACTCCCAGAGTTGGAATCGCGACCAGGATGAGATGCAGGCTCGCTCGGACATATTTTTTGTTATTTACCACTTCTTGAATTTCGGAAAATAATATTGCCGGCTCCGGACTGCCAATTCGTCACGAACAGATAAATTATTACGTGGATCATAATTAGAGTGGTGAATACGAATTAATAATTCGTATATATAATTCGTAATTATATTACGGAATGAATAATATAAAATTTGTAAATATATTACGGAATAAATAATATAAAATTCGTAATTATATTACGGAATAATTAAAATAAAATTCGTAAATATAATAATAATTCGACTGTAAAAATTATTTTGATCCCCAAGCATGGCAGAAATGAAAATCTGGCAGATGCAATTTTTTTTTAGTTAGTGCCTTTTTTAGTTGGACACTGCTGTTTCAGTAAAAAGGGATTTTTTTTTGGCTCTTGGGATATTGTTCAATTGGTACATTTTTTATTTTCCCCACATGGCGAATTCTGCGTTTCTTCATTGTTTTTATTTTATTTACTATTTATTTACTATTTATTTTATTTTATTTATTTACTATTAATTACTGCTAATGCTATTATTATTATTATTAATATTATTATTTTCATTGTCATTATTGTTTGTCAACTGAATTGGATGATTTTATTCCGAGCGAGCCTGGTACAGATTAACGTTACTGGGCTCGTCCACGTAGGCGCGAGATTTCTCAATAGGCGCGATCGCGTCGCGAGTAACGAGCCTCCGAAGGAGCGTGAAAAAGATCTCTGCCCCGAGACGTAGGAAGCACACAGGAAATTTCATTCGTCAGAATTATTCGATAATTTAAACTTGACATTTTCGATTTGTTTTGCCATATTTGCGGATCAATTTGCGCCCGTATTCTAGTGTGTGGTCAAGAAAATTGTTTTTTAATTGTTTTGTTCATATTTTTATGCTTTGAGGTCTTACAAATGTGTTTCTGAAATATTAAAGTGAAATTCGTGCTGCATGTGTGAAATTTGAACTGCATGAGAAACTTTAACCGCGTTTTCCGAATCGGGCGTGTATTTTTCTCTGAAACTACTCAGCCGATCGACTTGCAATTTTGCACACATGCAGCGTACACGTCGAGCTATCGTTCGGCCCTCCATCTTTTTTATTGCTCTCTAATTACTATTTTTCCTGGCCTCCAGAATTTTTTGTCCGTAAAAATCAGAGGGCTCATTTTCAAACGCCGCCATTTCGTCAATTCTTTCTAGAATTTTTTATCAGAGGGCCGAACGATAACCACATTCGTAAATAGTAGATTAAAAAAAAATCGTTCGTTTCAGATGACACGGACGGCCGCAATCGCAACGCCCGACGACGAAAATTTTTCGCAACTGACTTACGCCACATTTAATGCCATCTATAATTTCAAATTCAATGCTTTGAAAAAATTTGAGATGTTACTTCAAACATGTATGAATATTACTGTGAAATACCAACGCTGTACATTTAACCGTTTCGCTAAAATAAATTCTCAAAAAATCACCATGAAAAAATCACACTAGAATATGGCCTCAGTAGAAATGGATAAATAAAAGTGTATAGAATGGAGTATTTTCCGAGGATTTTTTATCGGGCGATATAGAGTCCGTGAAATTTCATCTGACACAGTAGCTTGGAGGAACGATGACGCTTTGCTCGCGCGTGAAATTTGCTAATCTCCGATCGAGGGAAAAAAGAGATGTCGCGAAACGCTCTACGCTGGTCGAGTTCATTCGCGCGATGCGTCACTGAAAAAGCTTCAGCGAATATAAAAGAAAACGCTGTGTCCTGACGGGACCGCGGTGGACAAAGAATCCAAAGAACTCACGTCACCGCCGCTCGTCCGGTTACTAATATTTGGTTTGCCCATAAAAGTGGAAACTTCACTGAATTCGCCTGATCAGGGGCGGAAATGAATTCAGTGGTTTCGTCGTCTTGATACGTCGAATTCCGAGTAATTTAAATAGAAACGCAATGTAACAAAAACTGGGTCACGTCCGGTCGCCACTTCGAGATCTGTTTGAATCCACTGCGGTAAACTTGAAGTTTGAAGACAGTTTTTTTTTATTTGTTCGCTATTTTTTGATCGTGCAAATTCGAACTTTTTTTTAACTTGACATTTACGTAATATTTTTAATTTAAAAAAGTATCCGGTCATACGTAAGTTTTATTATTGTACTGATAGTACATTTTTATATTTTCCGTTTCAGATGATCGTAGTTGGCAGAGCCACCTGCAACGATCGGCCAAGCAGCGACGGCACTTTGTTTAAATAATAATAACTCGGTTGTTTATCAGTTTTTTTCGACGAAAAAAAAACTCAAGCACGGCAAGACTATGTATGAATTGTGTGTAAATTCCCGACCTCGTCATCCCAATGCTCTCTTCGAAAGAAAATATTGGAAATCGACCGGTTTTTCGGGCCTCAAGTTTACGCAGACCTGTTGAGGGATCATCGCAGCGTGAAATTTTCAAAAAATCGATTTTTTTGCGCATTATTTGATAGTATAAACTCCGTACTCGAGACTTTGAATTAAACATTTTTTAAAAATCTTCCTATTTTTTTTAACAAAAAAACTCGAAAAATACGCTAATTTCGATACTTTTTTCAAACTGCCGCCATTTTGTAAATTTTGATTTTCAAAAAACCTCCATAGCCAGGTAGCGGCTTTCATACTGATTAATAATCGTTTTACAAATTTTGTTTCGGACAATATTTACGGCCACAACCGTGTGCACCGTCAGGACACCTTTTATTTCGAAGACATTTTCAACTGTCAAAAAAAATGTACAAAAAATAAAAATAATCGTTAAAAAAATTATTTTCCGTTCTTCATGAGTGCTTTGATTTGACATAAAAAAATCAGACTGATCAGCATATTTTAACCGTCGAAAAAAAAATCGCGAAAATCAGCTATTTTTCGACCCGTTACCTCGATGACCGCTTGAAGGGCAAGTATTGGCCGAAACGTCGATCGCACAAAAACATGGGACGGCGATGTAAATGCACTTTTTTATCCGATCCCTCGCGATCCCGTCACAAAAATATGAATTAATTCGCAATATGTAAATTCGCGAGGTTTTTTTTTCCGTGTATGGAGAGGTGACGTTTTTCGTACCTGGCGTACTTGTGGTTGCTATCACGGAAGTGTTGTAGGGAGGTTGACCGAGCTGCTGTTGGTGGCTGCTCAGGTGTTGTCGCGTGTAACCGTTTTGCACAACACCGAGAGCGTGCTGTTGCGGATGCTGCGAGAGTATTCCGTGCAGCAGCCGAGTTCCGCTCGTCGAACCTGGCTCCGATTTGACCGTGGCCAAACCCGCGAGGGCCTCCTTGTCGCCGTTCTCGCCGTTGTGCGACGGCTGAACTTCCCTCGTGTCAACTGTCATCGTAGGGCAGAAAAAAAAATGCACACATTTAAAAAACCGCATATTTTCGATTGGTGTAGTTTCAAGAAATTTCTACTTTTATTTTGTGGCGTTGAAGTTTGGATTTAAATTCAGCGAAAGTTCTTTTTTTATTTCTTCATTTTTATCATGACCTAGATTTTTTTTTATATTAAGGTCGTTGATCCCTAGAGAAAAAAAACAACGTTTCAGTGATTTTCGGACCCGAAATCGGCCATAGAAAAAATCAATAGAAGAAAAGTTGACGTTGCCGTCCAGCGACGCAAACATCACTTTATTTCATGATCTTGAAGTTTGCATCGTTGGAGCGCAACAAAAATTAATTCTGTCCCATTGATAACATTCCTTTGTGGCCGATTTAGGTAAGAAATTCGGGATTTACGGATTTTTATTACAGGTTAAGCTCACGTTGCAAAAAAGGAGTTTCGAATAATAATAAAAATTACGAAATAAGAAAAAAATCGTTGCTTTCCAGCGATGCAAATTTCAACATCATTTTATTTTCGGGGCGTCTCCCTGTCCGGATGTCGGACGAATAACATATATATAATCGTTCAGATAGAATATGTTAAATTGGCAAACAAACTATCGGGATGAATAATTTACACGTATTCGTCCGAATAAAATCTTTACAATTTTGTGTGGACTCGTTTGGTTTGGGTATGTTCGTTTAAGGCGTTATCCCCACTTGTAGCGCCCAAAAAAAGGCCTTTTTCATGAATTTTTTAAAAGAAAACTACAAAACTTTTTTAATCGATCAATATACCATCTTAAAGAACACATCTTGAAGAACTTTCAGTAATTTTTTTATTGAAAAATATTACATTGTTTAGTGGCAAATGGCCGTCAATGAAATAATGTTTTCATATACACGGTTTGCGGTGACCAACATTGCGGCGAAATGGATAATCTGAAAAAAAAATGCGGATGGATTTAGTCAAATATAAGTATAAACTAGTCTTTAATCGAAGGATTTTAAAAAATATTCATTTTTCACAAAATGGCGGACAGTCAAAGTTAATGGTTCGATTTTAACGAAAAAAAACGGCTGTTTTTTGGCTATAAAACGGCCATTTTTTTCGAAAAAAAATCGAACGATTAAAGACTACATTTTTATGTATTAAATAAGCCTGCAAAATTTCAAGAAGATCGGTTCATTAGTGTTCGAGTAATCTTGGTCACCGACTTCAGAAATGCCATTTTGAGAAAAACGCGTTTAAAGTTTCAATTTCAGTTTACACGAAGAAAATATTTTTTTTTTGTAAACTTACATAGTCATCTATTCCGGGTATTAAAAAAAACTGCACTTCAAATTGCACTTCAAAAAAATGCAATAAAAAAAAATCGATTTTTTCAAAATCGCAAGTGGGGGTACGCCTTATGTATGTTTTTTGGATTTGTTTGTTTGGGTTTGTTCGTTTGGATTTGTTTGTTTGGGTTTGTTTGTTTGGGGCCTTGTACAGCGTGAACTGCGTGAACTGAGCCGCTATCCGAACGAATAACATACGCTTATCCGTCCGATAATTGGACGGCTACCCGCAGCGTTTTATTTTTCCCTCAACGCGTATACGATAAAAAATGGCATTTCGTTGATAGCATCCTGCGAATATTGTTCAAACAATGCGATAATCCATTCGTAGATTTTGGGGAAAAAAAAACGGTTTGTTCGCAGCCAAAATATTCACGAACAAACAAAAGAGAAAACGTTTTCGAGATTCACAAGGTGACAGCTGTCTACCATCAGCGCCCAGGGACAGTGAAAATCTCCTTATTATCATTATATTCATTATTATTATTATTGCGATTATTGATATCAAAACGATGGCCTGTGAATAAAAATGTCGGCAAAGTAAACAAAGTGTACGAATGAATTTCGAAAATCGTACATTCACGCTGAATGACAAAACGGCAACTGTCATTGTTGGAGCGCGTTGAGAATGTCAAAAAAGAAAAAGAAAAAGAGCGAGTAAAAAGAATCAGCGTATATGCTTATTTATGTTCTGTATGTAATATACGAGCTGCGGACGAGAGAGGAAGTGAAAGCCGCGAGTACGCCACGTACTGTATGGTATAGTCTCTCTCCTTGACCCACTGCAACGTTTCTACCTTCCTTTCAGGTAGTGCGAACACGAGAGCGAGCACCGCGAGTCTCTCTCCCTCTCGTCAGGTTCATTAAGCAATTTCTCGTCCGCGCTTACTCGCATAATTTCCCGCGTAAACTTCTTTTTTGTGTCACCCCTCTTTTCCCAACTGTTTGATTTTTTTCATCGAATGTTCCTCCACCACGTCGCGGAGACGAGCGGGACTCGAAAAGTTCACCGATTAAGCACGTATGGGCTAATGGAGATTTTCGATTTATGACGTGTTTCATGCACGCGGAAAACGAGATTTTCGAGTGAAATTACCGTCGGTTTCGGAACGAGCGAGCCTTTTTCAATTATACATACGTCTAGACGTTATCGCGCAATTAGTACGGGAACAAAGTTTCGAAGAATCTTTCAACGGCGATTCAATGGACGTAGGAGACTTATGGAGACTCTCTACTTGTTTATGGATACTAATTCGCGTATATGTATGTACATATGTGAGTAGCTCGTGTCAATGAATTATGAAGAGTTCGCCTCGTGGTACGCCTGTGGAACAAACGAGCACCGAGGACAAATCGTCTACGTTTCACAGATACCAGGCGAAAATAATCATTCGATGTGTGAGTTCGCGTGACGTTGATGTTTGCATCGTTTGAATGCAACGATAATTTTTTTGTCCATTTTTCATGTTGTTTTTGTATCGTTATCGAAAGCCTTTTTTGCAAATTGAGCTGGTGAATCTCTAATAAGATTAGAATTAATAAGATTAGATTTATTAGAATCTCTAATAAGACGTAAAAACGTTTGAGGCATTTACACGGTCTAGAATGGCGAAAAAAAAATTGTACAATTGAAAAGAATTCATTTTCGTTGCATTGCAACGATGCAAACTTCAAAATCATTGAGTTTGCTACACGTGCTTATGCTCCGAGACACTTTTTCCTGTCTCGCTGAGGAGACCACCGGGGAGAGTCTTTGATGCACTGAGGAGGACACAATTTGTGACATCGAAGTTTGATTGACATCAATTGTATGAGTATCAATTGTATCAATTGTATGAGTATCAATTGTATCAATTGTATGAGTATCAATTGTATCAATTGTTTGACATCAACTGTATCAATTGTTTGACACCAATTGTATCAATGGTTTGACATCAATCGTATCAATTGTTTGACATCAATTGTATCAAATGCTTGACATCAATTGAATCAATTGTTTGACATCAATTGTATCAATTGTTTGACATCAATTGTATCAATTGTTTGACATCAATTGTATAAGTATCAAATGTATCATCAATTTTATCAATTGTTTGACATCGAATGTATCAATTGTGTCAATTGTTTGACATCAATTGTATGAGGTTGTATTTTGCATCGTTGGAACGCGACGAAAGTCCTTTTCAATTTCCAACTTTGATTATTATCCCAAATCGTATTTGGCAAACTCGTTGTAGATCACTAAATGAGAGTCCTAAAAAATACTCGCGTGATTTTCGTAGCTCAAATCCAAAGCCAAAGGAAACAGGAAATAAAAAACAAAATAACTTTCGCTTCATTCCAACTATGCAAACTTCACCGTCATCCAATTGTCCCATACTTGTCCCAACTTCCTGATGGGGATCCAATGGGTCATCGTATCCCTATGCTGAAACGTCACCATCCTACATTGGATTCTAATTGGGATTCCCCAATAACGTTGAAGTTTGCATCATTGGAATGCAACGGAAATCAATTTCTTTTCATTGCCACAATATCTGCGGATTTGGGCTACAAAAATCACTCCACTGTTTTTCAGGAGCCACGTTAAAAATCTACAACACAAATTGGGAAGACATTTTTTTCGTTAATAATAAAATGTAGGAAGACAAGAAGAATTTTCGTTCCGAAGATGCAAACTTCAAATGATTATTCCTCATTGGATCGTATCCCAAAAGATTGTCACGTTATCGAACAGAATCCGATACGATTCTTGATAGATTCTAGATCGTAGATAAATGATAGAATAAGTGGATCTTAAAAAAGTATAAATCGCACGAGAAAAGTATATGTTGAAAATCCATTTGTATTATCACATCACTGACATCACAAAAGGATATTCTTCATCCTTCGCTGATCCAACAAATTCCGGTTGAGCGTTTCAAATAAAAATTCTCAAACGGCGTTCATAGGGGAACAGTGCAGAATCCAATTGGATCCCAATGAGGACTCCCTATTAAATCTCTGTAAGGATGTGATAGGATCTAGGGATTCCCAACAAATTTCTGCACGGGGAAAATTTATTACCCTGCATTTCTTTGTCCCGAATCTCGGCTACAAAAAACACTCAACCATTTTTCGATATCCTTATCAGAAATCTGCAGCCGGAATTTGCAGGATACAGTTTCCTATAATGAAGTAAAATGAAGAAAATTTTCGTTGCATTCCGATGCGAACTTCGACGTCGTCATAATTCAATGACATAGCTCGTTAGACCGAAACGTTATTTGAAGCGGACATAAATTACTCGAATTTAAATTCGATGCAGGATTTATTGATGACATCTGCTTGATTCTTGACGAGATTCGTCTCGCCTCTGGTCACAATTGAATCTTGAACGATGAAGTTGCGACAGTTCGGTGTTATAATTTTATTCACGATACTTAATCAGTGGACATTTCTAAATGCGCCCGTTATTCTTTGCTTCTGCCTTGTTTTTGGAAATACCCCGCGGAATAGTGGATCGAATACAATTTCATCCCAAAATACGACGTTATTATCGGCTCGGTTCGAATAATCGTTATCGTTCGTAAATTATTAATAAACGAGAAAAACAAAGCGAATATTGGAGAGCTTTTCACGTCCCTCGAATTATATATTCACCGGAGTTATAACGCAATATTTTCGTCTGATTGGCGAGGCCGAGGATAGGAATAAACGAAGGAATAATCAATCCGGGCTAATATTGTGATACCATCGAGGGTAAAATGAGGTAACAGGACGAACGACCACAGGGGAAGGGTCCAGCCACTAAATCTGTTATTAGAAATGTTACGAGGTGTAAATGAATGGTTATGTGACGAGACGGTCAGATTGAGGGGGAGAAAGAATAGGGAAGACGTCGTATGCGGAGAGAGAGAGAGAGAGAGAGAGAGAGAGAGAGAGAGAGAGAGAGAGAGAGAGAGAGAGAGAGAGAGAGAGAGAGAGAGAGAGTACGTACATAATACCAAAGTTAGATTTGTATAGCTTTGGTATATAGAATTGTTATCCGTTACGTATCAGCACTGTACAACTGATAATAATCGTACTCAGCAAGGGTGAAAGCGTCCGTAAGTAGGTACCCCTAGGGTATAGTCTTACGAGGCGGGTCTATCGAGAAAAGGTCAATTAGTGACAGCAGACGATGGCTGAATGTTCGAGTGCTCTTTTGGAAACGAGAGAAACGCGAATGCCTCGATTCCGAATTAGATAACTATTTCTAAAATCGCCCCCATCATAAACAATTGGTTCATCAAACAATGGAACTGTTTTCGGAAAACATGCTGCAATCCGAAAAGTGTGGCGTAAAATAACGGAAATAAAAGGATGAAGTTGAAGTTTGCATCGCTGGAATGCAACGAAAATCAATTTTCTTTTATTTTCCAAATTTTCTTAGGCAGATTGCATCTGCTAAAATAACGCAAACATTTTTTAGGATCCTTATTTAGCGGTCCATAATCTAAATATGCAAAATATGGTTTTGGAGAGTAACGAAAATAGGAAATTGAAAAGAATTTTCGTTGCATTCGATGCGAACTTCAACATCGTGAAAATAAAAAGAATCTTTGCGTATTTCTTTTTCTGAAAAATCGTATGCTGGTTGTCCATTTTTTGGTATTGAAGAGTCCGGTTTTAACTATTTTTTCTACAATTTTTGTGTTGAACAATATTAAAAAATGGGGTAGACAAAATGGTTTGCGCAGAGCGCTGTTTGGAAAACGTTCTTCGCGATGACCTCTGCTGCTCGGAAACAAATCATCCTAAATACAAAAAATCAAAGGCATTTGAAATGATTTGAATGATTAAAATGATCCAAAAAAACTACGCATCAAAATAAAATAATTCCTTTGTTCAAGCGCTGCTTTTCGATATGTGAAAGGAGCTTGGAAAATTTGAGGTTGATCGGCGCAGTGATTTTTTAAATATCGCCGATTTTGAAAAAGTCATTTTGCGAAAAACGCCTTCAAAGTTCGCCGGTTCGCCTACCTATCAACGCCCGTACCTCCCTGAATTTTGTACGGCACGACTTGAAACTTTCCGAAATTATTAACGACGCTAAAATTTGCATCGTTTAAATGCAACGAAATTTTTCATAAATTTTTTTATTTCTTCATCTTTTTCATCGTCCAAAATCTTATAGTGAAAATTTGGGCTGCAGATTTTTTTTTATCGTAAAAAAGTTTGAGTTTTCTCCGTAGGCCAAATTTTCAAAAAAAAACGTTCGGCTCACTAAGCTTTCGTTGGGTCCCAACAATGCAAGGTTCAACATCATGAATATTTTTCAAATTTTATACTTCGAGAATCCGTCGAAAAAAATCGATATTTTCAGTCATTTCAACTAGGAGAAGCTTAAGTGAAAATAGTGAGCTTCAGCGAAAGCTCCCTACTTTTCGGTCACTCTCCTTGTCTTGTACAAGGGGGGGGGGGGATGAAAAAGCGATTGACCTTTCCGAGCGAATAGGACAGGGAGAGAAAAAAAGCTGTTGAAGATCCCCATAGTCGACTCGAACGTCCACGGATTTAGCACAGATCGCCAAAAGGGATGAAAAGGGACAGGGGTTGAAAAGGGATGAAAAAGGACAAGGACGAAGTGAATGTCGCCTGGCAACAGCAGTTACGCGAAAATCTCCCTCTCTCTCTCTCTCTCTCTCTGCTTCCTTCGAGCCACCCTCTCGCTCTGCTGGACAAAAACTAAGCGAAAAGTAGACGAGACGTAACGTCACGAAATTATGAATAAAACATAGCAGAAGGGGAACGCCGACCGTTTTGTTCGGCTCGTCTAATTGTCAAGGAAAATTATTAGTCCACTACGTGTATGCGAGAAGCTTTTCCCGTGATTGTATAATTGATGCAAGCGTATTTTTCATCGTTCGACAACCCTTCGGTACGAAAGTTTGGCGTCTGGGGACGAGACGCCATAGGGTGCATTTTAAATCGAGCCTCTCGTATTTCTCACGTATCGTAACTCTTACAGGGTGTCCAGTTTTCAAATCCCATAAAATCGTGTCTTTTTTTGTTCTAATTTTTATTGTCTCACTTCCGGTTTTACGTGAATTAAAAAACACGTCCAAAAATACTCTATTCTGTAGTATAATACGAATTATTTTTTTATACCCGTTTTACATGCGATGAATAATTTCAATGACGTTGAAATTTGCATCGTTGAAAAGTAACGATTTATTTTATTCTTTATTTTTTTTTCATTATCTAAAGCCATTTTGTGCAAACTAAGGCCGTAGGTATGTAATGAGAATCCGTAAAAAAAGTTTGAGCAATTTGCGTAGTCTAAATCGGCCACAAAACTTTTGAGCAATCAAGGGGGGCACTGTAACGGGTAAAAAATTTGTTTTTTTTTTTTATTTTCTCAGAGTATACATATTGAATAAGTGAGAAAAAATTCAAGAAAAAAAAATGGAAAATTTACCAAGTTACAGGCGATTTAGTGAGGGCTCTAGCTATAATTGACCGATTTTCAATTTTGAAAAATCAATCTTTCCGTAATTGCAGTATTGTACGTTGTTTTTTTTATTTAGGTCTTTTCAAGTCCTCGAATATAAGTAAAAATTTCGCCAAAATTATACTCTTTTGAACACCCGCTATTTCGGGATTTTTTTTTCGAAAAACGGCTATGTACAACGAGAACTACATATCAATAGATTATAAAACGTTTTTATTAATATTTTTCAAACCAATGATTATCAAGTTATCGACTCGGCCCTTGGACCACATTTTTTATATAGAAGCTCTATTATACCTCGACAACGTTATTGATTTTTATTTTTTTTCCATAAAATTTTACACGGAATAAGTTCAATGTATGCTTAACCTTTTTCCCAAAACCCAAATAAATAATCTAGTAGCAAAAAAAAATCTGAAAAAACGACCTTTTTTCGGCACGTCACATTGGTATCATCCCTTAACCCTTATTCGGCACACTGGGGTGGTTTGCACCCCACGACCATATTTCTTAGATTTCAAGTACCTAAACGTTTTTTCGCCATTTTAATTTTTTTAAGGCGTTACCCCCACTTGTATCGCAAAAAAGGCCTTTTTCGTGAATTTTTTAAAAGAAAACTACAAAACTTTTTTAATCGATCAATATACCATCTTAAAGAACACATCTTGAAGAACTTTCAGTAATTTTTTTATTGAAAAATATTACATTGTTTAGTGGCAAATGGCCGTCAATGAAATAATGTTTTTATATACACGGTTTGCGGTGACCAACATTGCGGCGAAGTGGATCATCTGAAAAAAAATGCACATGGATTTAGTCAAATATAAGTATAAACTAGTCTTTAATCGAAGGATTTTAAAAAATATTCATTTTTCACAAAATGGCGGACAGTCAAAGTTAATGGTTCGATTTTAACGAAAAAAACGGCCGTTTTTTGGCTATAAAACGGCCATTTTTTCGAAAAAAAAAATCGAACGATTAAAGACTACATTTTTATGTATTAAATAAGCCTGCAAAATTTCAAGAAGATCGGTTCATTAGTGTTCGAGTAATCTTGGTCACCGACTTCAGAAATGCCATTTTGAGAAAAACGCGTTTAAAGTTTCAATTTCAGTTTACACGAAGAAAATATTTTTTTTTTGTAAACTCACATAGAGTCATCTATTCCAGGCCCATACAGAAGTATGGGCCCGGATACTTATGCTTCAAAAAAATTCAATAAAAAAAATCGCAAGTGGGGGTAACCCCTTAGCATACTCAAATCATATTTTCGGCTATATAAACTACACTACTTTGAAAAAGGTTTCAAGTCCCTAAAAAATTCAAGTTGAAATGTTAAATAGTTTATTTTTAATTTGTGTTTTTATAATTTACTGTTTATTTATAATTTATAATAAACAGTTTTTTTCGCTGGGGTGCAAACAACCCCAGTGTGCCAAGTACGTCTCTCCACTGAAGGGTGCCGAAAAAAAGTTAAAAAGAACAAACTTCCTCCGCTTTCCAACGATGCAAACTTCAACCCCGTCAATTTTCACAAATTTCCAAATCGAAGAATATTTTCGGCCCTTATTTCGTGAAAATAAGACTGTCATGCCCCGACGGTCGCCTTATACACCCGTGTGTGCACGTATACGTGTTTGCAGCGTTGTCCCTCGAGTAGGGGAGTTTCACTCGTCTTTGCAAAACACGCCAGACGTCGAACGCCGTCTCGCCAAGTACAACTAAAGTGCCACGGTCAGTTACGACGAAAATCGAGGCAATAAAAAAAAATGCATCGAAAGAAATACGCGAGAGCACAAAGCAGCGAGCGTAATACTCGACCATTTCGAGGCCGTAATGATAACCTGCACGTTCGCAAAGTCGCGCACCCGAGGGGCGTACCGCACCTGGTGTACTTGCGGTGAGATATGAACGAGAAGGGAAAAAAAAAGCAATCGGAGCTCCCGAACCTTCGTGCTCGTCGCGTACGTATAGATCCGCGCTATCCCTTATTTTGCATTAAGGGGGGGGGGGGATTTAGGCGAGGAAAAAAGTGGCTGATTTTCATGATTTTTTTAACAAAGGACAGATTTCTTCACCTTTTTTGAGACTAAGGGTATGTTTTATTGCTACTATTGGCTGTGATATGGTATTTTTTTTACTTATTAATCTTTCGAAATGGCGGAGGTATGGCACGGTCCTCTAAATTGCATTGTCAAAACTGGCGTGACGTGTAGTTAAAAAACTAATCGACCAATACTGATGAAATTTGGTATTAATCTTTCTAACCTTATTGTCTAAAATATGAACCTAAATGTTTTTGAAATTTTTTTTAAATTGTTTTTTCATCGTAAAACGTAGCCATTTTTTTTGGAAAATTCTATATTTTTGTTTGAAAGCGTACCGTTTCATCAATTTTCAACATTCCTCGCTTTTTCTTGGTTCATATTCTGCGTATAAGTGTTAGTGAAAGAAAAATCTTCGTTGGTTCTCTTCGGATTAATCCCGCGGACGCTACGTGTCACGCCGTCTGACATCCGCCCCAACCCGTTTAGAAGACCATGATAATAACGAAGTTTGCATCGTTGGAACGCAACAAAAAATTTGTTTTCCTCCAGTCGCTGAACATTGCTATGGCAAAGTTTATTTACGATCCTCATTAGAGCCCTACAGCCTAAATTTATCGAGAATGATTTTGGATGACAATAAAAATAAATAAAAAATAAAGAATAAAGAATAAATAAAAAATAAAAAATAAAGAAGGGAATCAAAAATAAATCCGTTGCATTCAAACGACGCAAACTGCAACAATAAACCGTGTTATGCTTTCGCCATTGATAAAGATTACAAAAAAAATACCATGTAAAAGTCAATAGACCGTGCCATGTCTCCGCCATTTTTGAAGATTAAAAAAAAAATACCATGTGACAGCCAAAAGTAGTAATAAACCATCCCTCGAGTCTCGAAAATGGTGAAGGAATCTGACCATAAAAAAAATCATGAAATCACCAATTTTTTCCTCGCCCAAAGGATCTCCCTCCTCAACATCATTCGTACTTTGATACCACATAGAGAAATCTTAGATTACGCGTAGTAAAAAAAAGAAAAAAAAACCATCGCGGAGTTCTCGAAGTGACCGAAAAATTAGGTAATATTTCGTTACAAACCATGTCACGTCTCAGTCGATTATTACGCAAAGTTTTTTCTGTTTTCTAATCAACCCGAAATCGGTTGTTTGGCCAATACATTCATAAATCCCCCTCCCCCGTCTCCCTCCTCCGTGCAAAGTTTGCGAAACGCTTTCGGGAATTAGTGCGATAATAGCAGTCATATGAATACTTCGGGAGGACTGACAGCATAGAAAGAAAATAGATGTAAAAAACCGCGGAGAAGAGAAAAGGGTAATTTGATACGTCCATCGTTAATTCGGAAGAGACTTTCGAAATCAACCTTGTGCCCGTTAGTGTCGAGGAATCGGCGCAGAAAAGACCGCGACGAGGAAAAAACAAGTTTCGAAATTTGTCGAAAAGTCATTCAGCCACTGGGACCAAGAGAGAGAGAAAGAGCGAGAGAGGGGGGGAGAGAGAGATATTAAGGGTGTACCCGGAGGAGAGTAGAGGTCGCGGGTTACCAGGCCCGGGCGACGTTTCACCTTGCTCGACCTTCATACGGTGGCTCCTGAACGAGGATAAAAAGAGCGAGAGAGGGTGCTCACTCGTGGGAGCGGAGAAATCGAGTCGCAAGGGAGAAAAACGGGGGAGGAAAGAGGAGCGAGGAGGGGTTGGCGTCTAGCCGGATCGACCGGGTCGGGAAAGCTTCGCGCTGAGGTGCGCCCCCTCTCGCCCCCAACCATCCGCCCACGAGTCCTTCCTCGACGGCGGATTTTTTTTACGAGGACACTTCCTACACCATTTTCCCCACCTCCGAAACGTTTTCCACCGCTTCGTCGAGACGACTTTTTTCACGCGACAGAGAGGGGGGGGGGGGGGTGGTGACGACCGACGGCCTGACGTGAAAATCGATCCTTGCGATCGACTTCCGGCACCGTGTTGCTTCATTTCCCGGCTATTTTTAACGTCGCTGTAATTGCCCGAGTACTCGAGCGTGTCCGGACGTTTCGGCAATACCGGAATCTCACTGTCGCGATAGGATCGTCCGAAAATCTCGTAATTCGTGAAACCAGCCGCCTCTCAATTAAGACTTCCGGTGTGAATACTCGAGAAGATCTATGCTTCGCACAGGAACAAATGACTTGGGCTGACCGAATCCATCATCGGGGGATGTTGAATTATTTATTGAAAAAAAATGGAATATTTCTCAGTGCGAGAATTATTTTTAGTATTTTAGTTATTTTATATTTAGTATTATATATAGAATTAGTATTAGTAAATGTATTCTTCACTAATACGATATATAATCTATAATAATCATTTATTAGTATTAGTAAATATTTTAGTGAGATTGGATTACAAATGATACATTATATTCATATCAGATTAGAAAGAACTCTACGAATAAAAGCCGACCAGGATATACAGCAAGACTGCAACAAATTTGAGAATTCGATGTATTGTAGGGAATACAAAAATCGAAAACAAAGTATAGGAATGGAAGAGTACTGGGAAGATATGGGCATAAAGGGGAGAACTAAAGAAACATGGGCCAGGTTAAGATGCGGGAATACAGGAAAAGCAGGTAAAAAGGGATACGCAGATACTCTATGCCGGTGTTGTAGGAAGGAAAAAAAAGTTTGGAGCACATACTTGAATGCAGGAAAATACAAGAAATAATGAATGAGGAAGTGGTAGATGGTTAGGAAAAGTGGCGAAGAGGCTACAAGCGGAAGGCACCAAAAGGGAAACCGATCGAAGAATTGTGCGAGTATGTGCGAGCCTTCGAATGCATGGTGAGAAAGGAAGCATAAAGGAGAAAAAGGACGAAAGACAAATGTTATAAGGAATTCAAGAAAAATCCGTGCCACTCCAACGATCCAAACTTCAGGCCCACGGTTCTTCGCTCGCTAAACGAGTACCACGCGCCGAAAAAACGAGCAAGCTGTTTTACTTCCAAAACTCATCACGCTCGATCCCCCTTAGGATCTCTTGTGGTCAAATGGCAACGATGAGGAAAGGTTCCTTCAATTTTGAAAGCTGGTGAAAGTGTCGCGCTCGGTCTAACAGACGTCGAATAGATCGAAGAGATTAATAATTAACATATCCTTTCGATTATAAATGGGAGAGGGGGGGGGGAGAGAGAGAGAGAGAGAGAGAGAGAGAGAGAGAGAGAGAGAGAGAGAGAGAGAGAGAGAGAGAGAGAGAGAGAGAGAGAGAGAGAGAGAGAGAGAGAGAGAGAGAGAGAGAGAGCATTGAATAATCGATTGTAACACTGGTCAGTAAGTAAGGTCAGCGTTTCCGAGTGAACAACTTTCTCAAGAAAGGGTTACGTACATTTTCTTCTCCCACGTAAATACACGTATACACGTATACTTTGCACCTGTGACCGGAGAAAAGCGACGAGAAGGAATAAGGCGCGTGACTCCGCCGAGGGAGCCGCGTGTTCGTGTGCTCCCCGTCGCTCATGATTGCGTAACGGTAACTACTCTCTCTTTCTATATGTGACATCACACGTGTCGCGCGAGTCTCGTGCTCTTTCGAGTATGAGCCGCTAGGCAGCTCTCGTACTAATATGCATATCTACACACACACGGAAGCGTCGTTTTTTTTAAATAGCACGTCTTGCTTTCTCATCGAAGAAAAATGGACAAAAGGAGAGCGGGAAGATGGTTTCTTTTTTTTCTCGTGAGGTTAAAGTTTGCATCGTTGGGGGGCAATGGAAATGAACGTTCCAGAATACCTTTAATTTCTTTTGGCAGATTTTGCCTACAAGAATTTCTCAACCATTTCTTAAAATACTTATGATAAATAATAAAATGTATTTTAAAAAATTGTAAAATAATATATTCGTTATAATAAAAACGAGGAAAATAAAAGGTAAAAAAGAACTTTCGTTGTGTTCCGATGATGCAAAGTTCAACACCATTTTCTCACCCTCTCGCTCTTAGATTTATATCCAATTTTTACGAGCTCGAAGTTCATCGATCAATCGAACGATGATTTCTCGATGGAATTTTATCAATACGGAGTCGTCGGTTGGTGAATTTTTCGCATTTACTATGGATAGAGAACAAGTGTACGGAGAAGGAATGTTTGGCCAGATGTTCTTTTTCCTGTTCTTGAATGTGAATTGGTGAAATTTCGATCGGGGTGTACGGTAGGTCGGTGTGTTGCGTTGAACGTAATTCGTTAAAATTATCGGGCAACCTGATGATTTCACTTTGATGCCCTCAGGTGCGCGGTCACCTGTGCGATCGAACGTAAGTTTGTAAGACGCCGTTAATATGTTACGTGTGTGTGTATGAATAAGCACAAACTTAGACTTATATATATATATATATATATATATATATATATATATATAATGAAAATGTAGATATTACGCACCTCGGTGTATTATTATAATTTTATACAAAGCGTTATTTGCGAGGCAACAAGGCATGGCTCTAATTATACATATTTATTTTCATGTATTATGGCCGCGGGCACATGTTTCTTAAAAATATACCGAACGCAATTTATTCGCGGAAGTCACAGCGCGCAGAATTAATTCTTGCAATATTCTTGCAAGGAAAATGACTATGGTGTCCGCCTTCGATTTTGTTAAAAGTCATGTATATGGTAGAGCATTAAAAACTATTACATACGTACTTTTTTTTTATCGGCGGAATAATTGTTTTAAGCGGTGCAGCCACCCTTTAGAGTAAAGCATGTCAAGGGTTGATTTGCCGTTTCACCCGCAAGCAAAAGACTAAAATATTCCTACAAACGAAAGGAAAGATATTTTTACAAACTCGTTTGATTTTTGGAGCATGGAAAAATTAGCAAAAATCGGTGATGGGAAGTTTGCAAAAATGCGCGCTTAGTGGAATTTCAATTCGGAACGGAGAAGAAGTGAGCGGCGTTCGAGTGAAGTCACGAATTTTTGGCAGAGATGAGAAAAAAATTTGTCCCCATCAAGATCCCCATCAAGACGAATTTACCATTAATTCTACCCAAAGACCTCAATTAAAAACAAATCGTTATAAAAATATTACTAACCCCTAAAGCTTGCTATCCGGCAAAAATGAAAAAATACGTAAACTTTAATCAAAGTGTTTATGTTAAAGTGTTAATGTTAAATTCAATGCACCCTATTGAGTGTAGGGTGAAAGAAAAGAAAAAATAACGAGGTGGTTCATCCATTGATTCATGTGTTTTTCTTTAATTTACCCATGGTGGATTTCCGATCGTTTTGCATCAGAAGAATGTTCGTTTCTGTTTCACTGAAATCGGTGGACTGTCCGCGGATAAATCTGCAAAGTCAGCCCTTGACATGCCTCACTCTAAAGCGTGCTTTCACCCCTTAGAACCCTTTTCCCGCCGATAAACAAAAATACGTATCTAACAGTTTTCGATGCTTCACCACATAGATGAGTTTCAACAAAATCAAAGGCTACCACCAAAGTGACACTTTGTTCAAATAATAACTTCATTGTTTATCGATACTTTTCAATTTAAAAAAGCCTCAAACTCGTCGAGACTATTTATCAATTGTGTGTAAAATCCCGACCTCATGATCCCAAATCCTCATCAGAAAAAAAAAATTGAAAACCGACCCCTATATTGGGTCCCAAGCTCAGGGCAGACGGGTCGATGCCAAACGACCCTAAACTCCGTTCCCGATGAACTCATAAACCGTATTTCCGACATACACGGCTCCTCCGCGGGCAAAAGCTAGTCATTGTTATTATATCTATAATATCGTTATTATTATTCTGTGCTGTACACTCTCGATTTCTACAGCCGGAAATTTCGATACCGGAAGCCACGCGCCGAGCCGTGTCGCGCTCTTTTTTTTCTTCGTCCCTCTCCTTCACTCCCTCTCTCTGTCTCGCGTGAATATCCTCGTGTGCCTGTCAGGTTTCTCGCGATCTTTCGCCGTTTCGTAGTGAGAAGGAGGAGGAGGGATGGGCTGGAATACAGGCAACTGTGCCGGTTAAGAGCTAGCGACCCACTTACTCACAGCCATGCCAACGAAATCGAGAGTCGACTATCCGGACGTGTTCTTTTTCATCGTGGTCTTGTTTTTGCTACACTGTACTT
>CALYCA010000199.1:0-12716 GCA_944452715.1 Ophion slaviceki | reverse complement strand
GATTTGTTGCGCCCGGGAGAATAGGAGCCCGTAAACAAATTTGCCCTTTTTATTATGTACTTGCTAATAACTTTTCCTTATGTGTGACATTAATATAGAATACGTACAACCAGTGTAAGCAACACACAAGCCAGACTGTACACACACCTTTAATCTTTAAGTGGCGCCCCCTTAAATTGCTACCCGGGGTCGGTACGCCAGTTCCCCCCCCCCCCCCCCTCCGCGCCGCTCTTAGATCCGGGGCTGCGTCAACAGCAATGGCACGTACTGGCGGAAAATGTAAATAAAAGTGGATCGGCTTAGTGTGCCTACCATATCGTGACAGTTGTCAGATCTGTATGTAAGACCGTGGTGTAAACAACTTTTTTTCAGTGATAACATGTCAAATTTCGTGTCATAAGAAGAGTATATGCGGGAAATTTCACTCCACTATTTTATTTTTTTTTTAATCTGCAGTTGGAACATACAGAATTTTTGTTAACACTTAGGGCGACCATGCCCTGTCGGTAACAACATGCAGAGATTGGTTTAAACGGTTCGAAAATATTGATCTTGCATCTTCATGAAGACTCATATCAGACTCTTACTGACAGAATTTTGAATTTGCAGACAGAACTTGCAGAATCATTAGCGGTTGATGACACGACAATTTCGAAACGTCTGAAAGCATTAGGAATGATTTTTTAAAATAAAGCATTAATTTTCACGAAAAAAAACAGCGAGAAATCATTCAACATCCCAATATCTATGACATGAAAATGTGTTGATTGATGTGTTGTTTTCATTCTCATATCAACAAGTTCTTGCGTACCAAGAATGGTATATTTCTATTATCTTCTTCCGCAAGCGAAGATTATCATCGAATTATCATCATGTTTAATAAAGCATAAAAAAATTTAGAAAAATCGAACCTTTTTTGCCCAACGAAATAGAAACCTCCCTTAAGGCAACACAAGCAAGGGCGTACCCGGCGAGAGGCAAGGGCCAGCTACCCCCCCCCCCCTGGAAGGAAAAATCAAGTCTTATCTGTTACTATCTTATGAAGATTAAGTCAATTCCCCCCCCCCCCCCCCCACGTACCAGAGCCTTGTCGTCAATAGTTGCGATTTCAAAGGCATTGCTAGTTATGAAAGGATCGGGTTTATACTCATTTTATGAGGTATATATTCGTCTAGTTTTATCGCAATTTTTATGGAAAAATCTTTAAAATTAACCGAGATATCTGCCTTCATTTGACGACGAAAATTAAAATGTCTCTTCATTGTCCCGTCGATATCTCTATGAAAAGTTATCTGTAAAAAAAAGTCGACAATTTATTGATATCTACAAATGTAGCAGTCGTTACGCGTAGCCGTTGTTTCATTTTGTTTTTTTTTTACAAAATGCCGACAGTTTAGAATTTTTTGATATTTCCAAGGCCCTTTTTCGTATTCAAGCTGTCTTTAAAAATAGTAATTATCAAGATTTAAAAAATCGGCCATGTACGACCTTAGTCACTGCGATGACAAAGATGTCAACAAAAAAGAATTGAAAATCGGTTGATAAGTTTTTGAGTATTCGCTGGGACAAGGTCGAAAAAAGTAGTTTGAAGAATAACGCCTTCAAAGTTTTCGTTCCGTTTTTCTTGATACAAAGTTAAGTTTTTCAACAATGCCACATTGTGAACGATGCCACACCCGTAGGGACTGAGGGCACTAACCGCTCGCGCTATCTGTTCTCACTAAATTGAGAACTTCGTCAATTTTTAGACTTGTGAATAAATGTTGCCAACATATTTTTGAATATATGTACTTTCAAGAATGGTGAAAACCAATTTTTTTTATTTTAATTTTGGTTGGGGGAAGCGAGAAAGCTACTGTGCAAGGTATTGCACAGTGACCTCCCCCCTTAACTGACATTTCGTATGAAAAGCTGTCAAACATGCAGAAATTTTGCTATTTCTGGCAGTTTTAAAATCGCGACGTAGCGCAAACGTTGATCCCCCCTCCCCACGTGCGTAGACCGTAACGCGTGCCCTACCCCTCACTCCCAAAACGTTACGTAATTTGCGTACGCCCCCTTATCTGGGTTAAAGTCAAAATTAAGTCTACTATCTTCGAGTTCAAATTAAGTAAACTGGGTTAAGGTTAAAATTAACTGGGTTAATTTTTATTTTAACTGGGTTAAAGTTAAAATTAAGTCTATTAACTAGGGGGGCAGCTGGGGTAGCCGAGGTGCGGTAGCTGGGTGGCAGCTGGGGGGGGGGGGGTACAATACATATTTGGAAGAGGGAGGGGCTGTCCCTGTCCAGTACTCTACAGTGGGTACAGTGCATATCTGGAAGAGGGGGAACAGCCCCCCCCCCCCGCCACAGCAGTTTGCACTGCTGCCCCCCAGCTTGATCCTGCGTACGCCCTTGAACACGAGCACGTACTATATTTTTTATACGCCACGAATAAACATCGATGCTTCCAAATGTTCTACAGTCACCCATCGTCTTTCCCCCTTAATACTCACGTTCCTGTGCTAGAAAAAATTGTCTCTGAGGCTCCAAAATTGTTTTCTAAGCTGGTAGATATTTGTGGCTTTATTTCCATCTTTTATTCCCCTCTTCGACATCTTCTCCTAAGAGGCCACATTCTTCACGGCTTGTTTAAGGCGTTGCCCCCACTTGTAGCGCAAAAAGGCCTTTTTCATGAATTTTTTTAAAGAAAACTACAAAACTTTTTTGATCGATCAATATACCATCTTAAAGAACACATCTTGAAGAACTTTCAGTAATTTTTTTATTGAAAAATATTACATTGTTTAGTGGCAAATGGCCGTCAATGAAATAATGTTTTTATATACACGGTTTGCGGTGACCAACATTGCGGCGAAGTGGATCATCTGAAAAAAAAATGCGGATGCATTTAGTCACATATAAGTATAAACTAGTCTTTAATCGAAGGATTTTAAAAAATATTCATTTTTCACAAAATGGCGGACAGTCAAAGTTAATGGTTCGATTTTAACGAAAAAAAAACGGCCGTTTTTTGGCTATAAAACGGCCATTTTTTTTTTCGAAAAAAAAAATCGAACGATTAGAGACTACATTTTTATGTATTAAATAAGCCTGCAAAATTTCAAGATCGGTTCATTAGTGTTCGAGTAATCTTAGTCACCGACTTCAGAAATGCCATTTTGAGAAAAACGCGTTTAAAGTTTCAATTTCAGTTTACACGAAGAAAATATTTTTTTTTGTAAACTTACATAGAGTCCACTGTTCCGGGCATCAAAAAAAACTGCACTTCAAATTGCACTTAAAAAAAATGGAATAAAAAAAAATCGATTTTTTCAAAATCGCAAGTGGGGATAACCCCTTAACGCAAGTTTACAGCGCTCGGATAACTTCGCGGCGATGAGATAAATTGGTGTTATAACGTATCGTCGACGTCGACGCATATATAATACGCTTTTGATGTTCGTCATTAATCTTTGACTCACATTTCCCGGGTTACGTGGGCTCGATCATTTCGGGACATCTTTCGTATAATTAATCGTTGATCTGACTGGAGCGATGTTTTTTCGGGCGAAACATCGCGATCGTGCATATATTCTAATTTTTTTTAAAGTTTTCTCGTTAAGGGGGAAGACCCCTTTTAACGCGGAGGAAAGCCTATGGCCGAGGATGAACTCCACGAGGCACTTGAGGGACCTTATACTGAGGGACGTTATACTTTATACTACTTACAACATTTTTGAATCTTGAAACTTTAAACGCGTTTTCCGGAAAAACACTTTTTCGTGAACCTCGCACAAGATAACTAAAAACGATCTGATTGAACATTGTGCAATTTTGCACACCTTTAGATAGCATGATTACCGTCTACGTGAGTCTAAAGCTCTATGGAAATTATTCTAACAAACGACCTTTTCGTTAAGGCGTTACCCCCACTTGTAGCGCAAAAAAAGGCCTTTTTCATGCATTTTTTTAAAGAAGACTACAAAACTTTTTTAATCGATCAATATACCATCTTTAAGAACACATCTTGAAGAACTTTCAGTAATTTTTTTATTGAAAAATATCACATTGTTTAGTGGCAAATGGCCGTCAATGAAATAATGTTTTTATATACACGGTTTGCGGTGACCAACATTGCGGCGAAGTGCATCATCTGAAAAAAAAAATGCGGATGGATTTAGTCAAATATAAGTATAAACTAGTCTTTAATCGAAGGATTTTAAAAAATATTCATTTTTCAGAAAATGGCGGACAGTCAAAGTTAATGGTTCAATTTTAACGAAAAAAAAACGACCGTTTTTTGGCTATAAAACAGCCATTTTTTTCGAAAAAAAAATCGAACCACTAAAGACTACATTTTTATGTATTAAATAAGCCTGCAAAATTTCAAGAAGATCGATTCATTAGTGTTCGAGTAATCTTGGTCACCGACTTCAGAAATGCCATTTTGAGAAAAACGCGTTTAAAGTTTCAATTTCAGTTTACACGAAGAAAATATTTTTTTTGTAAACTTACATAGAGTCATCTATTCCGGGCATCAAAAAAAAACTGCACTTCACATTGGACTTCAAAAAAATGCAATAAAAAAAATCGATTTTTTCAAAATCGCAAGTGGGAGTAACCCCTTAAAAAATACTAGAGCAAAAATGTAACCAAAATTAAAACACGTTTTGCGAACGCGTACCACTTTTCGAATTTTCATATTTCTTTGAATTATTAGGTCCACATAGAGCATGTGGGTCTTAGAAATCTAAAACTTCTCGGCTCGGAGGTCTCAGATCAATGCGCCAGACGTTAGGTTGTACGCCGAGGACCAACTCAGGCGGTAACCGTCTCTGAAACAAGTGTCGTTCAGCCGCTATTTTTGAACATCATATTAAAAGAAAAATTAATTGCAAGGTGTAATAATATGTACATAAAATCTTAAGTATATAGAATAAATAGTTTCGGCACAAAAATATCCTGAAAATTCGCTTATTTCCGGCTGTCGAAAAGAATCTCCTCCTTAACGCCTTGTATACTTTTGCCCGGTCGGAAAACACGGCTTGCTTTGATATTTTTTTTGAAAATACTAATAAAGCAATCAAAATGCGGTCTGCAGGGTTTATTTGACATAACTGTAGGTACTGAAATCAATTTTTCATTTTACATAAAGATACAAAATGTCGGTCCATTTGCTGGTAGAAAGAAAACGTCCTTTCTCAGGATCTCCACGGGCGAACTCCTTCGACACGCACATGAGCGTCCAGAAAAAAATATATTTTTTTCGTCATCCTCAGGAATTTTTCTAGCGCAGTATACACGATTATTGTATAATATTGATTTTCTGCAAATTTGGCACCATTGTTAAACAAGTTGCATTTTCGAATAAAAACACGGCTTCACTTTGTTCACAAAAGCCGTAATTGATAATCAATCGCAAAAATTGTGTGCACTTCGCTAAAAATCTATCTAACAAGGAACATCACTTAAGTGTCCACCTTCGATTTTGTTGAACCTCATATATGGATAAGGCATTAAAAACTATTAGAGACATGTTTTTTTTTATCTGCAGAAACACGTTTTTAAGAGGGGAAACAACCGTTCAAAAAAGTGTGTCACCTCCTAATTTAATTTTTCAAAAATTATTCTTTAATGGATTTTTCATCGTATAATTGCATTAAAAACGCTTTCTGCATTGTTCAAGTTTTTTACCTATCATCCGGATCGAACCTAGGTCTTTCGGTCTAGTGTTAAGACGGAATGACACCTCATCGCGGTCGGTATGGTAGAACAATTATAGATTCCCAAAAATCTCTGAAACGGCTCTTCAGATCCCGTCGAAACTTTGCCAAACGACGTCAAATAGATAGACGAATAGCTTCTAGCCCCGCAAATTTTCTGAATTTGAGAAAAAAAATGTAGATTGGCTTATCATAAGCCAATCTAGTTTTTTTTTCTCTAATTTAGAAAATTTGCGGGGCTAGAAGCTATTCGTCTATCTATTTGACGTCGTTTGGCAAAGTTTCGACGGGATCTGAAGAGCCGTTTCAGAGATTTTTGGGAATCTATAATTGTTCTACCATACCGACCGCGATGAGGTGTCATTCCGTCTTAAGCGCCCTACCCACTTAGCCATCCTAACACTTACAGAATCCATCGTTTGTTCGTTCCTTACTTTTATGCCGATAATTTTATTCGTGACATTAAAGTTTACCGACAATTTTTTGGTCCATTTAGGCTGTGAAAATAACTCGCTCGTTTTGGGTGAAGTTCCGAAAAGCATACTCCTCTGAGCGAGCTGAAATTTTGCACCGAACTTCCTCTCATTATCCTAAGAGAAACCCTTAACGGATTTTTGACGACTAGCAATAGTTTTCGATATATCACATTGTAAAGTTCATTATTTCACGCCATACGAGTATATCTATATATCCGATAGATACCCCCACTCCTCCGGCCTCGCTGCTTCCTGGCAAACAGTGCTCGCCCGTACGTGCATATCATTTGCCATGTGGGATGGGTTTGTTTGGGTTTATTTAATATAGTGGAAGCGCAGTACAATAAATAATTTTCAATATACGATATATCGTAAACTATTGCTAGTCGCCAATATCCTTTTAATGGTTCTCTTAAAATATTTAAACAAGGTCTGTGCAAAATGTCAGCTTTATCAGTGGGATATGCTTTTCGAAACCTTGTCCCTTGTTTTTACGTATTACAGTTTAACGACCTGCATTTGCAAATCGCCCGAGAACCAACCATCATTGGCTGAAACAGATCTGGCAAGCCGTTCATCCGCCTACAGTACCCCAATGCTGGTTGATGAATTATTGGCCGATTATCAGCAAACCGTTTAATGGCTGAATGCTGGCATTTTTTTACGACAGGCGACCCTATATGGGTAAAGGAATCTTCTCACTTTAGCAGCTTAAAAAAGCCTATTTTCATGAATTTGTTTGAAAGGTTGATATTATAGATATTGATATAAAAGTTGTTGCCTTTAATAAATAACCTTTCGAAATACATTTAAAAAAAAATTATGTATTTATGTAACCTAAACAAACTTTAAACGCGTTTTACACGAAATAACGTTTTTCCACTGCTTGTTGATAAGATCTTCGAAACTACTCAACCGACCCTCACGAAATTTTAACCACATACTCTTTACAACTATAGCTATAGCGCATATCAAAGATTTTTTTAATTTTGATATTTACTTTTGTTGCCAAAAACGGTGAAAACAGCACGTTTTAGTTTGTTTTTTTTTTTCGAAAAATGTTCGCCTTTTTGTTATTTTTGCATATATTAAAAATCGCATGATATGCGCTATAGCCATTAACATACTGAATCTAAAATCGTTTGATTTTTTTGTTTCGGATGATCCGTCTCCGAGATTTCATCAATAGCGCAGACCTACAAATTATTTAGGAATTTTTTTTAATTACCATTTTCGTCTATAAATAGTTACTTAAATATATATTTTTTCGAAATGTATTTCGAAAGTGTATTTATTAAGTGTAACAACTTCTATATCAATATCTATAATTTAAACCTATCAAAACAAATCATGAAAATAGCCTTTTTAGCGTCTAAAGTGACAAGCTCCCTCAAGTGATGTTCCTTGTAAGAAGCAGCAGTTGAAATTTCAAGTCAACCGATCGAAAATCGTAGGAGTTACGAGACTGCCTGATTTCGAAAAAGGCTGCAAGAAAAACGCGTTTAAGGAGGAAGATACCTAAAGGCGAGGATAAATTTGCTGATTTTCATGATTTTTTCAAAAGGAAATATCAATTCACCGTTTGTGACACTGAGGGTATGTTCTATTACTACGTTTTATTACTACTACAAACGGGCTGCGGCGGATGTTGTTAGACGGCGTGACACGTGACGTCGGCAGGATTAATCTGAAAAAAAAAATCAACGAAGATTTTCTTCCATTAAGGCGTTACCCCCACTTGTAGCGCAAAAAAGGCCTTTTTCATGAATTTTTTAAAGAAAACTACAAAACTTTTTTAATCGATCAATATACCATCTTAAAGAACACATCTTCAAGAACTTTCAGTTATTTTTTTATTGAAAAATATTACATTGTTTAGTGGCAAATGGCCGTCTATGAAATAATGTTTGTATATACACGGCTTGCGGTGACCAACATTGCGGCGAAGTGGATCATCTGAAAAAAAAATTCGGATGGATTTAGTCAAATATAAGTATAAACTAGTCTTTAATCGAAGGATTTTAAAAAATATTCATTTTTCACAAAATGGCGGACAGTCAAAGTTAATGGTTCGATTTTAACGAAAAAAAGACCGTTTTTTTGCTATAAAACAGCCATTTTTTTCGAAAAAAAATCGAACGATTAAAGACTACATTTTTATGTATTAAATAAACCTGCAAAATTTCAAGAAGATCGGTTCATTAGTGTTCGAGTAATCTTGGTCACCGACTTCAGAAATGCCATTTTGAGAAAAAGGCGTTTAAAGTTTCAATTTCAGTTTACACGAAGAAAATATATTTTTTTGTAAACTTACATAGAGTCATCTATTCCGGGCCCATACAGAAGTATGGGCCCGGATACTTATACTTAAAAAAAATGCAATAAAAAAAATCGATTTTTTCAAAATCGCAAGTGGGGGTAACCCCTTAACACTCATACGCAGAATATGAACCAAGAAAGAGCGAGAATTTTTGAAAATTGATAAAATGGTACGTTCTGAAACAAAACGATTGTATTTTCCGAAAACAATGGTCACATTCTGCAATAAAAAATGATTGTTTTTAAAAATTTCAAGAACATTTAGGTTCATGTTTTAGACAATAAGGTCAGAAAGATATGTACCAAATTTCATCAGAATCAGTCGATTAGTTTTTTAGCTTTACATTACGCCAGTTTTGAAAATGCAGTTTAGAATACCATGCCATACCATACAGATTAATTTGTAAAAAAATACCATTTTTTTACAAATTTCTTTTTAAAAATTTCGTTTTAAAAAAACTAATCAAAATCAGCAAATTGTTTCCTCGCCTAAAGGTATCTCCTCCCATTAACGCTTTAAAACCAGTTTTCTTCGGACCATGTCATTCTTAGGATGTTTATACATCTCAAATATATCATTCTGGCTTGTTTATACATCATTGAAGCCAATAAAAAAAAAACGATAAATATTTTTTTTATAACCGAATTGTAGATCTTGTATGAGGCTTCAAATTTGGTCTTTGATTTTTAGGTCGTGCACGTTAGGTACGTGCACGTGAAAATAGCGGATCGACCACGTGCACTTAATAACCGATAATTTATTAATACTGCCCGCTCAGCATTAAACCGACGAGTAAATCAAGGCATCCTTGTTTTACGGCGTGCATTCATTACGAGGCAGGTTGCATTCGCTCGTATATCTCCCTCGGTGCACCGGACTCTCGAAGTTGGAAGACTGGCGGGAAGAGAGCGCACTGTGAGCAGCGGAGGTTGTTGCTCGGCATCGCACAACGCGCACTGTCTCGTCGTTTTCGGATGAACAACAGCGCAAAGCCAACAATGAAATTAAAGAGGATAAACGTGCGGACGTACGCGTGGGTTTGTTTGGGTTTGCTTGGCAGCCGCTGCGAACTGTTCGTCGTGTATCATCGTGGCCCTTTTCCGCCTTTTCGTGTCCTTGGAACCCTCCGGTCTGGGAACCTTGAGGGATCCGAACAAGCTTGAAGTTTCGAAAATCCGATTTTTCATTGATTGATTTTGACCTGGGGTCTTAACTTCAATTGACAACAAGGATTTTGAAATTTTCCAAAAATTCACCGAGTTGTGACGATTTTTGTGAAGGGTCACAAACATCGGTATTGTTGTGGAGTTGAAAATTGAACATCGATGGGAAGCATCTTGTGGCCTTGTGTGAAGTATAAAAAAGATTGCAGGTGTTATCGTAAGGGTTAACACCATGATGGTAGGCCGGAAAATGATGTCGGAATTTTGTAGATTTTTAAATGTGTTTATAGGTTTTAGAGAAATTTACGATTGGTCCCCAAAATATACGATGAAGAGAGTATTGAGGGGTCTGCATAAGCTTGAAATTGGGAACATACGATTTTTTTGTGGATAGTTTTATAATCTGGATCTTAACTTTAAATGGCAACCAAGATTTTGAACAACTTCGCCGAATTGTGACGATCTTTTTGAAGGATCACAAAAATCGGTCTTGTTGTAGAGTTGAAAATTGAACGTCGATTAAAAACATCGATATCCGTGTGTGAAGTATGAAAAAGATTGTACGTGTTATCTTAAGGGCTAACACCATGATGGGAGGCTGGAAACTGATGTGGGAATTGTCTATATTTTTTTTAACTTATAGGTTTTAGTAAAAATTTACGATTGGCCCCCAAAATATACGCGGAAAAGAGTATTGAGGGGTCAACATAAGCTTCAAATTGGGAACATGCAGTTTTTTGTTGCGTAGTTTCACAATTCGGGGTCTTAACTTACTTGGCAACAAAGATTTTGGAAACATTCCAAAAAATCACCGAGTTGTGACCATTTTTGCGAAGGGCCCTTTTTGACCCGTCTCAAAAATCGGTATTGTTTTGAAGTTGAAAATTGAACATCGATTGGAAGCATCGATGTCCATTTATGAAGTAAGAAAAGAATAGTACTTGTCATCTTAAGAGCTAACACCATGATGGTAGACTAAAAATTGATATGCGAATTTTGTAGATTTCTTTTGTTTATGGACTTTGGTAAAAAATTACGATTGGTCCCTCAAAATATACGCGGAAGAGTATTCCGGGGGCTGCATAAGCTTGAAATTTCATAAGCACGATTTTTTCGTTGCATAGTTTTATAGCCTGGGGTTGTAACTTTAATCTGCATCGAAGATTTTTCAAAAGTTCCAAAAATTCACCGAGTTATGACAATTTTTGCGAAGGGCCCTTTATTCTTTTGTGTTTTTTTTCGAAACTATATTTGATAAAACGGTATCAGTCTAATGTCGAATTCCATTTGTCCAATTCACTTCAAACTCGGACAGAGCATAGTTTTTAACATTTTCCATCGTATAACCGGATACTTTCTTCACATGTTCATCCATTTGTTAACAACAAATGTTTAAAGTTGTTTATTTTGTGGAAAATCGAACTTTTTTCGGTTCACCATTTTCGTTATTTTCAAAACATAAAAAAAGTATCCGGTAATAGGAGAGTTCTATTATTATATTGAAAGTACATTTTTCCATTTTCCATTTCAGATGACCCTAGTTGCCAGTTATTGAAGACACAATAACGGATATTACAAAAATAAGTATCGGTTCAATTTTTACGGATAGCGATGTCATCCCAAGCCGTTCGCGATGCCTCGGCGTTCGGTTGGACTCACAAGCGGCGTTAACGATAATAATGAGACTGGAAAATAGTAGAAACGAAAGGAAATCGTTAAACGTGTCCCCCGAGGGCTTTCGTCCATTGTCCCCGTCCCTTTCACCCCAATGCGCGGTTAAAGAGTCCAGCCGAGGAGACTGGTGCGATTACATTGATGTGGAGCGCACTGAAAGTCCAACAGCTCGTGCTCTCCCGCGCTGTGCGCACATTGTTAGCTCATTTTATGAGCCACGAAGATCGCGGGGTTTACGCCTTTCCTCTCTCTCTCTCTCTTTCCTTCTCGCTCGTTCACCCTCCTCATATACGTCGCAACGCGCCGTTTACGATCTTGCGGAGCTCGATCTTTGCGCACGTATTCCCCAGGGGCCTCGCGACATCGCGGGATGAAACTCCTTCGTGTAAAGCGTAGCGAGAGCAAGTTCCGTGTGTGCACAATCGGCAGAGGATCCAAGAGAGAGGAAGAGAGATGGAGAGAGAGAGGTCATTCTCTAGCCAGGCATCCCCCACGGGCATTTCGGATCTTGCGAATAACACTCAACCCTCCCTCAAGCAGTCCAGGTCAATCCATGGATAAGCAATGCGAACGGAGTCCCCAATGACCATCAGATTCGTCATTCGCCGTCAAGATTCCCTTCCAACATAGCTGATCCAATGGGCCGACCAGGGGCCTCCACGTCCTCCGCGAATCGTCATCAAACTTCTATTGATTCTCATGATCAACTGACGCCCAACGCGGCAGTAGACAACGGCAATCATGGTCATTCTTCACATGACTCCTGCTGATTTTGCTTTAACTGGTAGACCACGTCAGAAAGTACTGGTTTCCGTTTTAAAGTTCCATCATTCATTTTCCGAGTGCGCATGATTCTGATTTTTAACAGGAATCAAATGGACATAACGGGTCTAGGGATGGAGTGCTTCAGCTCTAGGTTTTCTGCAGTGAGGTGGATGTCGTCATTGACACTCAAACGAAACTGGTATCGTCTTAGCATCGTATTCTAACCCTACCGCTTTCATTTCATTCTGGCAAAAAATGGGAGACATTTCCATTGGGTAGATGATTGGATCGCAAAGAAATGGCAGACACCACCATTGGGTAAATGATTGGATCGGGAAGAAATTGAAGACTCTACCATTGGGTAGATGCCTCGATCGGAGAAAAAGGGCAGAAACTACCATTGGGTAGATGATTGTATCGAAAAAAGTAGCAATAGCAGACACTGCCATTGAGTAGATGATTGGATTGGGAAGAAACGGCAAACACTACCATTGAGTAGATGATTGGATTGGAAAGAAACGGTAAACGCTACCATTGGGTAGAGGATTTGAGCGGAAAGAAAAGACAAACACTACCAATGAGCAGATGATTGGATCGGAAAAAAAACGGCTT
>CALYCA010000198.1:0-24704 GCA_944452715.1 Ophion slaviceki | reverse complement strand
CGAATGCTCTTGTTGAACACGCGAGGTCGCGATTCAACTAGCGTGGACGCGACGTTGGACGCTAACGCCGACCTGCATCATCGCGTATGCATATCTCTCTCTTTCTCTCTCTCTCTGTCTCTCTCCCGAAGATTGGACATCACGAAGCCCAAGGAATAAACTTTTTCATTCCTTCCACCTTCTCGTCCACATATGTTCTCAAAGCGCGCTCTTCGTCCCGAGGTACCGGGGAAAAAAAGTTGCGCACCGGAATCTAGAGAGCCAAGGGTCAGACGTTTATCTGGATGACGTGGAGTGACCCGTATACGTGCGTTTAAGGAAAGACACCACTGTGACCGTCCGAAAAACGTCGTTTTTTCAGAATTTGTTTTTGTCTAATACATTATTCATTTGCGATTTGGAAAATAGGTATATTGAACTCATTTGGTGTTATTGAGATGTAATAGAGCCTCTACATAAAAAAATTGATCTTACGGCTGGATGGATAAGTTGACACTGGAAAGTTTTATAATCTATACAAATGTAGTTCTCGTTGTACGTAGCCGTTTTTGGAAAACAATTCACAAAATGGCGGGTGTTTAAGAAAAGTTTTATTTTGGCGAAAAACGCGATTGATAGTTTGAGTATACGTAAATCGTTGCGCTACCTGCTTTCACTAAATCCTTTGTGGCTTGGTCAATTTTCAATATTTCAACTTGAATTTTTTTTCACATATCCTTGAATATGTATACTTTGAAAAGTGCAACAAAAAAATCAATTTCTTACCCCTCACAGTGGTGTCCCGCCTTAAATGAAAAAGCAATAACAGTTCGAATCAAATATTGGACGATGGCAATATTTTAATGCGTCTGTATTCAGGTGCTGGGGAAAGAGCCGAAATAGAGAAACGAAGTTGCATCACCGCAAGTATAAAATAATATTGGGTGTAGAAGTAAGAGCACGGATTTTCAATAGATGGTGTATCTCGTGCTAGTGGCGTTACGTTGAGGTTGGTAATACTTGTATCCGAAAGATTTGTACGCAGCTGTCAAACGTAGTCGATGCTATTTGTGTTACTGCATGATTTTTTTTGCAAAGAAAAGTGAATCCCGAAAGCCATCGTTTGGGGATGCTTGCAAAGACCATGCGTCAAGCATGTGTGAAAAGTCGTTTCAACGTTTTGAAAAGCATGATTTTGATTTGGATGATAAACCGCATGAAAAGCCGGGGAAAAAATTTGAAGCCGCACGATTGGGAGCATTTACAGGACGAAGATGCGTGTGGAACGGAAAAATAATTGGCAACAGCATCAAATGTCATCCCACAATGCTACGCTTGAATGCCATGGGAATGGTCCGAAAGGAAGGCGATTGGGTACTACACGAATTGGAAGCATTTTTGCAGCATGGCAATGTCAGGCCACGTGTTTATTGATTCTCCAAGCATTATCTGGAAGGAGTAAATGAGCAGATTCTACACTGAGAAAAAAAATCATTGATCCAATATCATTGGTGTTATAGAATAAAATTTAGTTGATTCAATTGTAAAATTGTTGGTGTAAATAATCGGATTAGTCCAAACAAAACGCTATTGACTTTAATAACATGATAAAAATAAAAGTTTTGTTTCATTCAAAAGATATAGTGTTAGCCGAGATCAATTATATTATTGAAACTATCTAAAAAATTATCGCGAACAAATTATACAGTTTTGAATGCATTTTCTGCAACGAACAAAAAAAGCGTTCCAATTCATAGCATGAATATTGTTGATTCGAGTACACAAGAAAAATAGAATTTCGCTCGTTTGATTCAGATAAAATTTCTATTGAGTAAATACGGTATTCTATTTTTTTTTTCACCACATCCGATATTGATTTTCAAGTACATTATTCGTTAAAATATTAATATTTTATTTTTATGGAAAAATATTAAGCAAATGTCTGTATTGGTTAAAAAATTATGCGAAAATAAAATTTGTTTCCTGCGCATTTGGTTGAAAAAATTCAACCAAATCATGGCCAAGCGCCACCGAAATTATAGGCGTGATATCTGATGTTCTTTCCACTATTATCGTGGATGATCATTCTAATGCTCACGTTGAATTTAAGATTTAAAAAAATTGAAAAATTTTAATTATCAATATATTGTTTTGAATGCAATCAAAATTTATTTAATCGAATATTATATATTTTTTTCTACCGGAGAATAAATGCGTTGCTACAGATGACACCTGTACTTTGTGCCAAAAATACCATTATTTCGGATGAACATTATTGATATTTCAATCATGATATACACTTGTCTCTATCTCATACTAGTTGCATGATATTACACTTTTGATATTGTACATTTTTGTACGAATTAAAAATTGTTGTAGCAATCGCTTAATTATTTTATCCAAACATCTACAGATTGTATATAGAATGATTTCAATAGATTATCATATTATCTTAAGGATAATGAAGATGTGGAGAGAACAGAAGAGATTTTCAAAGAAAATAACATGTCATTAAAATCAATCACATTTCTCAATATTTTATAGTATTGTAACAATGTCACATATCCCTGGCACTCCGTGATCAGACATTTATTCGGGTCCAACCAATATATTTTTTCAATTCAATTTGTTTTTTTTTCTCAGTGCATACACTTTTTCTTTCAGAAAACCCCAAAGAAAGAAGTCCAATGGCTTTAAGGGGAGATATACACCTAGATGGTCGAGGTCGAGGATTTAGGAGCTATGAACATTCAGTTGACCATAGAAGACCTACACTATGGGCCTGGTATCGATGATTCCATGTAAGTTGACAAGTTTCATGATTTATTCATTCCCAAATTTTCAAACGCGTTTTTCTAAAAACCACGTTTTTCAAATCGGTACCCAAAATTTCTCGAAAACCAATGAACCGATTGCCTTGAGGTTTTTTGTGGTTATTCTATACACCATTATCTAGTACTTGTCATAGGATTTTTTTCCGTTACTTAGTTTTTGTTTTGTAGGCAAAATAATAACTAATTTTTGGCCCAAGAATCACTATTTATGTTCAAACGTCCGCCATTTTGTCATAAATAGATATTTTCAAAATCGGCTATGACAAGTACTAGATTATAGTATCTAATTTAATAATCTTTTTGGTTTTTTTTCAGATGATTTTTGAAGAAACGCCAGTGGGTACCGTATACGCAGATTTTTTTACGACGTTCCAAGGATCATACAATATCCTTGTATATTTTTGATATTTTTAAATAAAGAAAATTAAACATATTTTTGAATGTATATACTTTTAGATAATTAAAACCCCAATCCGAAATTTCAAATAGTTTGCCTTGAAAAAATTCACAAAAATGACCTTTTTTCCGGCTCCTAGGTGTATATCTCCCCTTAAATCGCACGATCTCGGTGGCCAATTCACATCACCGTGGCACGACACAACACGGCCATGAAACTTCGTCTGCAATAACTATGCACTAATAATGCAGCAAATAACAAGTTCTATATGCATTGCTCGATGGTGTAATTCTCCACGACTAAACTTCAATACTTCCTGACGCCAGTTGTCTCAAAAACCGGCCTCCTCTTAAGGGGCCGGTAAACTTTGAAAATTAAAAAAAATCGAAAGCAAGCAAGACTTGAAGAAATCGACTATGATGAGCAATCGGAAGGGATTTTGTACGGTGCCGGAATTGCCAATTGAGTTTAAGTAAGAGTTTTTCATAGTATAAACTTCAAACGCGTTTTTCTCGAAACAACGTTTTCAAAATCCATCGTGTCTCTAAAACTAATAAACCGATTCTTTTGAAATTTGAACCACATATTGTAAACATGATTCGCAACAAGATGACTCTCGATGGTTTTAAAATATTGATTTTTACTCTTTTTTGCGAAAAAAACGCGTTTTTAAAAACTTTTTTTGTTTTTCGTCTGCCATTTTTTTATTTTTTCATAAAACTTTATATCCGAGGGTCATTTTGTAGCTGGTGTCATACTGAATCTAATGGACTTTGATTTTTTTGTTTCAGACAAGCCGTTGCCGAGTTGTGATGGAGCTACCTAGCCCACCTATTTTTGCGGCGTTACGTTAAACTACAGTTTTTGTACTTAAAAATAAATAAAAATGAAATGAAATTTTTTTTAATGTACCTCAAGACTTTATTTATGAAGCCCAACAACTTTTATATTCACATCTTTTATAAAATCCTCCAAAAAAATCGCGAAAATAGCCTCTTTTTCGTGGCTCCAAAGTGGACTCCTTAAGGGGTACCCCCACTTGCGATTTTGAAAAAATCGTTTTTTTATTGCATTTTTTTTAAGTGAAATTTGAAGTGTAGTTTTTTTTGATGCCCGGAATAGATGACTATGTAAGTTTACAAAAAAAAAATATTTTCTTCGTGTAAACTGAAATTGAAACTTTAAACGCGTTTTTCTCAAAATGGCATTTCTGAAGTCGGTGACCAAGGTTACTCGAACACTAATGAACCGATCTTCTTGAAATTTTTCAGGCTTATTTAATACATAAAAATGTAGTCTTTAATCGTTCGATTTTTTTTTCGAAAAAAATGGCCGTTTTATAGCCAAAAAACGGCCGTTTTTTTCGTTAAAATCGAACCATTAACTTTGACTGTCCGCCATTTTGTGAAAAATGAATATTTTTTTAAATCCTTCGATTAAAGACTAGTTTATACTTATATTTGACTAAATCCATCCGCATTTTTTTTTCAGATGATCCACTTCGCCGCAATGTTGGTCACCGCAAACCGTGTATATAAAAACATTATTTCATTGACGGCCATTTGCCACTAAACAATGTAATATTTTTCAATAAAAAAATTACTGAAAGTTCTTCAAGATGTGTTCTTTAAGATGGTATATTGATCGATTAAAAAAATTTTGTAGTTTTCTTTAAAAAAATTCATGAAAAACGCCTTTTTGTGCGCTACAAGTGGGGTTAACGCCTTAAGGCCGTCGTACAGGCAATTTATCTCTCCCATATCATTGGAGCATCACAGCGAAACTTTCTTCCGCCCAGGTGCCGTGCACTACCTCAAGTCCATCCACGAAGTGCCAGTGAATTTCCGTCCGAGGCTCTTCACGCGGAGGCTCCGCGCGGAAAATCAAACGCACTTTTGCCCGGAGCGTGACGAGACGCTGCAATCGTCGCACATTTGACCGGTCAGCCGCGTGGACTTTGATGACTTTTTTTGTTCGTATACCCCCCCGCACCGTCGCAAATAGCCAGCTCGATGAGCGTGCACGCGGCCAGCTCGTGAGACTCGGCGATGTGTTTGCGGAGTAAACGGTCCGCGAAGGGCACCCGCGGGATCGCGCCAAAGGACCGTGGCCCACATTCGAACGTGTCAAATATTGCCACGCGGCTCATCTGCCCGTCGTCATACACGCCTCAAAGATCCTCTAATATGCAAGGAGAAATTCCGCGGATCCTTGAGACCGCTTTCGACTCGTGAGATTTCTCGGCACGATCATTCGTCACGTCTCGTCCTTATTCCACCACCCCCCCCCCCCCCCCCCCCCGCCTTAGCGATCGCCTCGAGTAGAATTGTGGACGTTGGTCCAACGAGCGTTGATGTCAAAGTTCGCAAGCCACGATAGACCGTATCGGCCTCGATTCGCGTCAATTCGGACTCAGGTATTTGCCGCAAATTCGTGCAAAGCGGCGATCGTTCATTACCATTCGCGAGCGTTACGTAAGCGATTCATCGGGTTGCCGTGCGGGGAATTTTGGACTCGGGTATACTCGACACCGAATAACCATGCGCGAAGATCCGCCGTACCGTGCATCCTCGAACGCGCTTATTTTCGCCAAAAGGAGTCTCGCTTTTTGTTCCTGTATACCGTGTCCATTAAGTTGCGTGTTTTTTTTTCTCGCTGTCTTCGTTTTTTTGTTCTTCTTTCCGGCAGCTATATTTGTACGAGCTGAGTGTATTCGGTGTATCGAGAGGCCATCCGTAACGGGTCTTCGCGGGACAACTTTGGTGAAGAAAGCGCCTCGGCTGGAGCGGCCGTTGAAACGAATCCCCGCTCTCTCGATCGTAAAACTCTTGCGGAACACGCGCGAGCGTTCGACTGTTACGCCGATTAATTTCGTCCAGCTGCATCGTACAGGGTGGACGTGCCTAGATCGTACCGCTCGCGGCGACTCTCGTCGCTTTTGGCAGCACCGTTGCATTGGGAATCAGAGCGGTTGTAGAAATTTTGATGGGGCCCAAATCAGGGCCCGTTCAGGTTGCCTGACTGCCCTGGTAGGGCACTGATAAGGCAGCCTAAAAGGGCCCTACTAGGGAATGTAACGTTGTGTCACATATGGGCCTGACCTGGTTGCCTGATCAGGCCCCTGTCAGGTTGCCTGATCAGAAAGAAATGCATATAATATTTCAACAATTCAAAATGGAATGAACCACTCAATTTAGAGTTCCGCGACAATGATTTTGTATCATAATTCGTCATTCCCTGGCCTGCTGAAATGTTTTTGTTCGAAGAAAATATTTCGCCTATATGGGAATCGAACCTCGTACCTACCCACACAAAGCTACGCACGCTGCCCCTGTGCTACCGAGTGCTTGTAACATCTTGGTCCCAGATATGGCATAAGAGACCAAATGAATTCCTATAATTATTTGTTGTATCACATAAAGCATATCAATTAGTTAATATCATTGTGACAATTAAGGCGTTACCCCCACTTGTAGCGCAAAAAAGGCCTTTTTCGTGAATTTTTTTAAAGAAAACGACAGAACTTTTTTAATCGATCAATATACCATCTTAAAGAACACATCTTGAAGAACTTTCAGTAATTTTTTTATTGAAAAATATTACATTGTTTAGTGGCAAATGGCCGTCAATGAAATAATGTTTTTATATACACGGTTTGCGGTGACCAACATTGCGGCGAAGTGGATCATCTGAAAAAAAAAATGCGGATGGATTTAGTCAAATATAAGTATAAACTAGTCTTTAATCGAAGGATTTTAAAAAATATTCATTTTTCACAAAATGGCGGACAGTCAAAGTTAATGGTTCGATTTTAACAAAAAAACGGCCGTTTTTTGGCTATAAAATGGCCATTAAAAAAAAATCGAACGATTAAAGACTACATTTTTATGTATTAAATAAGCCTGCAAAATTTCAAGAAGATCGGTTCATTAGTGTTCGAGTAATCTTGGTCACCGACTTCAGAAATGCCATTTTGAGAAAAACGCGTTTAAAGTTTCAATTTCAGTTTACACGAAGAAAATATTTGTTTTGTAAACTTACATAGAATCATCTATTCCGGTCCCATACAGAAGTATGGGCCCGGATACTCATACTTCAAAAAAATGCAATAAAAAAAAATCGATTTTTTCAAAATCGCAAGTGGGGGTAACCCCTTAAAGAGGTTTATCGAATAACTTGCTATGGATTTTTTAAACTTAACCTTATATATATATATATATATATATACACACACACACATATATATATATAATTCCTCTCTCTCTCTCTCTCTCTCTCTCTCTCTCTCTCTCTCTCTCTCTCTCTCTCTCTCTCTCTCTCTCTCTCTCTCTTCGCCTTACAAAGCTGCCGAAATCTTCTAACACGCATCCGAGTCGCATAACGTTTTTTGTCGTGACAGTCCATAGCACCTTTTTGAAAATAGAATTCGGGAATGCATCGAAACTCCGAAGCTACGACGCTGTAAAATCGAAGTTTCCATGTGTAAAATAGGAGGTTATGTGCATCTATCGACTGCTGAGGCAGTTATAGGGCAAGCCTATTTATGGCCTCTTCAGGGAAAGCCATAGTAGGGCCTATCAGGGCAAGCTTTGGTAGGGCCCTATCAGGAAAAGCCTTAATAGGGCCACGTTAGGGACAGCCTTAGTAAGGCCCTATCATGGAAAGCCTTAGTAGGGCCTATCAGGACAAGCCTTGGTAGGGCCCTATCGGGGAAAGCCTTAGTAGGATCTTATCAGGGACGGCCTTAGTAGGGCCATTTTAGTATAGCCTGATTTAGGGACTAAATACTTCCGGCCCGATCCGGGCCCGTTCAGGATGTCCGTAATAGGTGTTACCCGTATCACACCCCGATCGGGGCCTGATCCTGGTCAGGCTAAGCCGAAGAAATTTCTACTCGGGTAGCGATGCTCGTTGAGGGGTATGCGTTAACTGGACATTTGAAAAATATGATCCTTTTATGGTGGAGTGTTGGATTCTGGGGTGTGGACTTCAATTTACGATAAAGATTTTGAGATTTTTTGAGAAATTGTGTGGCGATTGTTGTGAAGGGCGGGGTCGCGGGTGAACTGTAGATGAGGCGAGCTTCATCCTGCTGCAATTTTGATTTTTTTTTGCGGTTTTTTTTCGAAACTTTTGAAGTTTTCAAACTCATTTTTTGAAGTGTTAAAAAATGATATTTGATTCAATGGGGAGCTGTTTAAGTCATATCATTTTTTTTTGCTTCGTGGCTTACTACGATTGTGTTTGGTTCAAATATATTTCTTCATTTGTTTCAAGCATGTCGCGATGTGGATAATTCATTAAATATGTATTTGGTAATTACTTTGGCAATTTAGTAATTACTTAGATAATTTGGTAATAAATTTGGTAATTTCATAATTACTTTGGTTATTTGGTAATTACTTTCGTAATATGGTAATTGCTTTGGCTATTTGGTGATTACTTTGGTAGTTTGGCAACTTGGTAATTACTTCGGTAATTTGGTAATTATTTTGGTAATTTGGTAATCACATTGGTAATTTGATAATTACTTTGGTAATATGGAAATTACTTTGGTTATTTGGTAATTACTTCGGTAATTTGGTATTACTTTGGTCATTTGGTAATTAGTTTAGTAATTACTTTGGCAATTAAATTTTGGTAACTACTTTGGTAATTTACGTGCATAGGCGATATATTCAAATAAAAATGCCTTTACTTCCAAGCCGTCAACGTGTAATATATTAAAATATACTGTTATTTTGAACGACTCAACAGTGGATTTGAATGACTAGAATAGTTTTTTTATTGCCTTGTGAGGCAATGAAAAAACCATTCTATAATTCAAATTCTATTATACGCCCACTACGATTGTATTTCTTTCAAATATATTTCTTGATTGTTTTCAAACATCCATTAATATAAACAATTCAATATGCATGTATTTGATCAAAATCCTTTGATAATTTGAATTTGAAAGAGATATATTTTAATAAAAAGAATCTTGATTTGCGTGCCCTAAAAATGTCTTATTTCCCAATACACTGTTATTTTGAATGACCCAAAATTTTATTTGAATTACTAGAATAATTTTTTCCTTTCCTCTTGGCCCACGACGATTCTATTTGTTGAGTATATATTTCTTTATTCGTTTTCTTTATTTTTATTTGTTTTATGTTATTTTTTTAACTTTGTTTTTTGTTAATTCTCTTGTCTGTTGTTAATTCTTCACTTGTTATTTTGACGCAGACTATCCAGACATACGTACTTGTACAAATTATTTTGGCAATTTAAGCATAAAAGGGATATATTTTGATAAAAAATATGCTTATTTGCATGCAGCAAATGTGTCTTAAATTCATATATACTGGTATTTCGATCGAATGAAAATTGCATTTGGATTATTAGTATTTTGATTGACAACGAGCAAATTTACCATTTTTCTCATATACAATGCATACATATCGGTGTTGTTAACAATCCTCAATGGTGAAAAATCGTAAAAAATATCTCGTATTACCACCATTACGGTATATACGAGAGGATGTTCTTCTTGCTTGGGTATCTCAGGCTGTGTAATTCCCACGTCTTTTGCAATACACTTGGCCGAGCGACATACGCAAAATTCCTCCTGCGTCGATTCATTTCGCTGACACGAAAGTTTTCGCTCGCTCGGAGTACAAATGGCTCGCCGGAGAAACGCCGGGTCCTGCGCCACACTCCGGCCACAGAGTGTATTAACACGTCTATGAATTCGCTAGTTAATTCAAATAAAAAAATCTAAATAGACTCATTTAGACTATACTACTAAATATTTTTTTGAGCAAATAATACCAAATACCTAAATGATTAGGAGCATTGAAATGTAATATTACTCAACGGTGTTAATGTGATCTTGATTTGAGGCAGTCATCCCCTGTGAAGGCGCTTTTTTCGCTTTATTTGCAATTTTTTTTGGCGAACTAAATAAACATACAACTGCGAAATTTTCACCACACATGTATTCGTATTTTAAGCACAATTTACAATTTTTTTAGCCCGAAATCGTCGCTCATTGCTGACGTGCACGGCAACTTAGCCACTCATCTTCAAAAAAAAATCTTTGCGGTGATCACGATTGCGGGCGTTCTGTTTATCTGAAACAAAAAATCAAACGGAATTTTAATCTGTGAAGTGTGAACTAGTTTCTGAACTAGGATTATTAAAAAATATTGAGAGGTAAATTTTTGGCATCTTGTTGAATATTTTTTTTCGTGAATTTTGGTGTTTTTTTTCACAAGTTCTTAAACGTGAAAAAAAAACGGTTTGATGAATCAGAATTATCGTAGTTTGCAAAGTGTCTATATGAGTACTGAATAAGTCATTCAAATTTCAAAGGAATTCGATCGATAGATTTCGAGATATTGGGGTCACCAGTTTGAAAAAGACAGTTTTGAGAAAAACGCATTTAAAGATTCATACACAATTAACACCAATAAAATTTTGACTCACCCTTAATCTGCTATGCCTGGTCCATAAAGTGAATGTTCAGTTTCCTCTAAAAATCCTGCAAAGCCGATTGTTGCTCCCTGGCATCAGTTCTCGATTTTGAAATGCCTCAAGGAATCATCACACTGTAACGGGTCGAAAATAGCTGTTTTTGGCGATTTTTTTTTTTTCGATGATTAAAATACGCTAATCACTCTGATTTTTTTGTCAGATCAAAGCACTTATGAAGCATGGTAAATAAATTTTTAAAGGTTTATTTGTATTTTTTTAAACGTTTTTTTAACGGTTGAAAATGTCTTCGAAAAAAAAGTCCTCACGGTGTACACGGGGCCGTAAATATTATCTGAAACCAAATTTGTAAAAAGATCATTAATCAGTATGGAAGCCGCCATCTTGCTATGGAGGTTTTCTCTAAATCAAAATTAACAAAATAGCGGCGGTTTGAAAAAAAGTATCGTATTTAGCCTATCGTTTCGACAGTTTTTCGTTAAAAGAAATATGAATATTTATTTAAAAAATCTCCATAGCAAGATAAAGAATGGCGTGAAGAATGTTGTGTCAAATTTTGAGACGGATAGCTCGAAAACTGTTCCTTTGAGAGTGTACACCGTGTTGAAAAACGACATTCCGAGAAAAACCCGTTTAAAGTTTCGAGTGCGGAATTTTCATATAAACTGTTTATTTGTGAACTACCGGCGATGCCAGGTCCATGTTCACAATCGTCTATACTATCGGATAATGCAAAAAAAAAAAAAATTTTGAAAATTTCACACTGATGATTTCTTAAACAAATAACGATATTCGAAATAAATCTCTGGAATAGAATAAAACATATTTCGAATAACTATATTCGAAAAAAGCTCTGGAATAAACAAAAACATTGACTTTACCCAAATTTGAGTAAATTCAAATTTAAAAAAAAGAACCAAACGCATTTAGATGATTTCGATAAATCTTTTTTATCTGTTCAAATTTGGATAGACCATAGTTTGTAACCTTTTCCACCGTATTTTCGCCCCGCGGAAATTAAATCCAATCCACTAATTAATCCAATTTATCCAATTTTTGAAAATCTATTTATAAATTAAATAAATAAAATTGTAAATAAAAAAATATCTAATAAAACGAAATTATCTAAGGAATAACACATCATGATCGCAACAAATCGTGATGGCAAAAGAAAAAAACAATCTTCGGGGGCTACGATGTAGGCAACTCCATCCTATATTCGCGTCCTCCGCTTGATCAATTAAAAGTACTTGGCCCGTCAAATTGGCGCGAATCTTCAGTGTCATCGATTATCGACACATTTCGAGGACAATAAAATGCCTCGTTAAGCGCGCGACCATCAGATTGACGAACGCGTGTACGCGCGTTTCACGGATGCAGCGAGATCGAAGCGCATCGCTCGTTCGACACTTCCCCCTGGCCCCTGGGCCCGTCGTTGAAATCACGAAGCTCCGCGACAACGAGTTATCTCAGCTTCGCGCCTCGAGAAATCCAGATCGAACTCGATCGAAACACGAATCCTTCGACTTTCATGATAATTATTCCGAGTCTCGCGTCTGGATTTCTCGTCCAACCAGTCCCCTGATGGCCTTTGTGTATATATATATATATATATATATATATATATATATATATATATATATATATATATATATATATATATATATATATATATGTGGCGGGCTAAAAATAGATTTGTCCGAGCTAAATACGTAATACACGTGACACGTGTCCCTGCTTTCTTGCACGCGCAGATATTTGTGGGGGAGTCAGCTGATCCTACCACATCCCTATACGATTTTTATAGGGATTCCGCGCTATTCTCAATATTTTCAGAATTTTTTTTGAAATTTTCAACCGGAATTTGTTGCAATTCCAAAAAAAATATCCTTTCGTGATCCCGTGCACAAATTTGTCGGAAAGTCCCAAGGTGCACCATCTTCATAGGGATTTGTTAGGAACACTCGATATACGGAATCCTCATGGGGATACAATTGGATTTTGTACTGTTCCCCGATGAACGTCGTTTGAAAGTTCGGTTCATGTTCCGAAAAGGACATACCTCCGATTAATTTGGAATTTCGTGTATTAGGATAGTCACTCGCTGAGTAAATAGTAACGAATATGATAGTGACAATACCCGCAGATTTGATTTTCAAGGTTAAAACTCACAGAAACTGATTTTTTTGAAGTTTCCCCATTTTACTGTAATAAATGTTGATCTTAGAGGAAAAAGTTCCTTACAAAAGTTGTAGCCTATAAAAAGATTGATCTTTTATGTTCTATACAGGTTTTGTCTAAGGCCACTCTATTTCGAGAAAAATGGGATAATGCTTCAATAAGTACATTTTCTTAAACTCCATTCGTTTCCATATTATCTACTTACGCATTTTACCGCGGGAAGGTTGCAGTTTGATCTTCAACACTATACGCATACCTAAACAGCAAACAATGCACAACACACAACAAACAAAGCCAAGAAACGCACAACAACCAAACCCAAACAACAAACAACACAAAACACAACAAACAAACTCAAACACACAACACAACAAATAAACCCAAACAAATTCCAACCTTCCTGCGGTAAAGCGCCCAAAGAGATAATATCGAAACTAATGGAGTTTAGCAAAATGTACTTATTGCAGCATTATGCCATTTTTCTCGAAACAGCATGGTTTTAGACAAAAACTGTATAGAATATAAAATATTAATTTTTTCATGGGCTACAACTTTTGTGGAGAACATTTTTCTCTAAAATCAGCATTTATTAAAATGAAGTAGAAGAACTTTAAAAAATTAGTTTTTGTGATTTTTTGTTGATTACATGGGTACACGAAATTCCATATTAATCGGAGGTATGGCCTTCTCGAAAATTCTTACCACGTTCGAAATAAAAATATGTGAAAAGTCACGAAAAAAAATACGACCTGTATGCTTCGAGAACGTTAACGTATATGGTGATATTACGCCAACGTGCAGCAATATAAATAACAAACGATAATTACAGTGGATTTTCAGTAATGTGATTCAAATCGATTTTCGAAATATACTTTTTAGAGCGATATATACTTGGTTAAGGAGTTTGGAGCAAAAACCCACAATCCATGATTTGAAAAAAATATATATATGTTTTTGTCTAGACTATACTGAGACTTTACAAATTTTTTTAAATTGCTTTACCATAAAACATCAGTAATAAAAAGTAGTTTAATGCATGTAATTTTACGTGTAACGATATGCGTCAGATGTTGGTTCACGCTACGAGTAATGTAATTTCTTTGGCTATTTGGGTCCTAGATAAACCATTTCTAACAACGGATTCACGTAAATTAAATCTTTGTAAACATTTGTAAAAAGATTCATCTTGCCCATCGAAAACCATATATATTCAATATTGAATCATCAAGGTTTGACAAAAAATTACAAATCGTGGCTGGCGAATAGAGACCATTGCTGCCAACCCCAATGTCCGCGACGTTGCCGTATTTTGGCAACACCTAATATTAGTGAATGGTAATAATAAATAATCTCGTCACATAAATATAAACAGGTATAATTATATATTACTCAAAATTTCATTCTGAGTTGTATAAAACATTCGTTTTATAACTTAACAATCAATAATGTTATTCTTTTTCAAGTTGGTACCATAAAATGGGGTTAAATTTACATGAAGGGTAACTTTGATATTTTTGGGGTTACTTTAACAGAGCGCCAATTTTCGCTTTTGACACATTCTTTTTGTCCATGTTTGTTCAAATTTGTTGTTCAAGTTTATTAAAATGTTGCTCAAATTGATTTTGATCTCAATGATAATTATAAGACCGATTAAGTGCCTATAATAGTAGATTAGGTACTTGATATTTGTATGTAAAATGTTTTTTTAATAAAGATGACAATTTGATCGTGAAAAATCGTTGTTTTTAATTTAATTCCATGCATAATGCATAAGATGTTAAATTTTTTAATCGAAATTATGTCAAAGCAATCCTTAATCGTTGCCATAAGTTGCATTTCAATGACTTATCAAAGAAACCCCACTTTCTGTGAAATTTCTGATTAATCGAAAACTTTTCATTTTATGAGCAGTTATCACAATTTTTTTCACTGAAATTCATTTCTTAAGTTCAAATATCTACAACTTTTGAATAAAACAATATTTTGTAAATTCCGTACGTACTTTTCTAGGTATTCTAATGTAGATTGACGAGAATTTTTATTTTTTGTACTAGATCAAAAAGTGTGGATGCTAAACGTCACGCCGCGCAGCGTCTAAAAAAAAGACAACAAAATAAACATTAGTCGTCGGCCATTGTGTACATCGAAAAAAAAAAAATTATAACAACTTGACATTCATACTAAATAGATGTGTAATTAATTTTATGAGTGAATCACTTTTTCATACGAAAAAAATCGTTAAATTCGCAAATGATTTTATACCCGTTACTGTGGCCTAAGGCCTTAACTGGACCGCCCCAACCTCCTCAAGATAAGATTTATACTTTTTCACATCCACTCATTTTGTATATCTATATATTTCTTTAGAAAATCAAATCGAATGCGATGGGATCCATCAAGAATCGTATCGGATTTTATTCGATATTGTGGAAATCCATTAGGATTCAAATTGAATCCAGATTGGATTCCAATGACGCATTCCTGTTAGAATCCAATGCGACGACCAATTGTTTCCTTGTCAGGATGCAACAAGTATAGGAATCCAATTGGATCCCTGCGACGGTTTCTGCGCGGATTAATCCACAAAATCCAATCTAATTCCGGCGAATATGGTCGCACCTCCTTTTATCGAGCCTACACCTCCATCGTGCTCGAAATGGAGGAGGAAAAAGGATGCTCGAGACGAAATAAGAAGGAGCAGGAGCAACACCAGGCGGGGTACACGCAGCGAGACGAGGATACGTACGTTGAGGCTTCTAATTACGGGTGGAGCGAGAGTGTCGGAGTGTATATCCCGGCCATGCGGGGAGAACAAGCACGCGGGCTCGTTAACCGCAGACGGCGCAGGGAAGACGCCGTTGAGATCCACGGGGATAAGCGCGAGGCTGCTAGCTTTGCCGTGAATCACGGGAAAACAAAGACGAACGTTCACACGTATATATATATATATATATATATATATATATATATATATATACACACACACACACACATATATATATGTAGAGTGGGTGGCCCGATATAGTGTACAGGGTGGCCGGGAAAGTGACGCCCAAAAGGAAAATCTAGCCTCGTATTAAGGGGCCACTTTGAAAATTTCAAAAAATCGAAAGCAAGCAAGACTTGAAGAAATCGACGCTGATGAGCAAACAGAAGGGATTTTGTACGGTGCAGGAATTGCCGATTGAGTTTAGGTAAGAGTTTTTCATAGTATAAACTTCAAACGCGTTTTTCTCGAAACAACGTTTTCAAAATCTACACTTCGCACAAAAATTAAAGGAGCAAGAAAAAAATCCAAATTTTTGGGGGATTTTCAACAGGCTGTAACTCGTACAAAAATGGTCGTACAGCAAAAAAAAAGCAAATTGTAGCTCTAAGTGTCTAGTTTTCGGATCTGAGTTTGAAAATTTTTTTTTGAAAATATTTTTCGAGTAATCATAAGAAAACCACCGAAAAAAAAAGGTTCGAAATTTTTTTGGTTTTTTTTTAATCTACGGACGTGGAAAAAAATTTTTGGACTTAACCTCTATATGGACCGGATAGCTTGTTTATTCAGCTTTAATTTGGTTTTTTAAAAATCTCGATACGAGCATTTCTCGCTGAAATATCGGTGTTTGAATGGAAAAAGATCATTTTGTCTTTGATTACCAATATCTCAGCAACCAATGATCGCACAGAAATTTGCGATTCACGCTCCTTCGCGCTCCTTTAATTTTTCAAAAATTCGATCAAGTGGGAAAAAAAACGGTTGGCTGGATTAAATTGAAACTTCGTAGGGTTTTTGTGGGTATATTGAACAGTAAAAGGCACACTTAACATTAGTGGTTTCCGCAATATTTTTGATTGGGCGCTTGATTTTCCAAAAAACCACAAAAAGCCCTTTTTTGGTCGCTTTTTCAAATTCATGTAATGATTGAAAAAAAATTTTTTTTTCAAAATTCAATTGCCAATCCTTGTAGAGAATTTATTCAAGTTTTTGAAACCAACCTCAAAATTTCTGTGCGATCATTGGTTGCTGAGATATTGGTAATCGAAGACAAAATGATCTTTTTCCATTCGAACACCGATTTCTCAGCGAGAAATGCTCGTATCGAGATTTTTAAAAAACCAAATTAAAGCTGAATAAACAAGCTATCCGGTCCATATAGAGGTTAAGTCCAAAAAATTTTTTCCACGTCCGTAGATTAAAAAAAAACCAAAAAAATTTCGAATATTTTTTTTTCGGTGGTTTTCTTATGATTATTCGAAAAATATTTTCAAAAAAAAATTTTCAAACTCAGATCCGAAAACTAGACACTTAGAGCTACAATTTGCTTTTTTTTTTTGCTGTACGACCATTTTTGTATGAGTTACAGCCTGTTGAAAATCCCCCAAAAATTTGGATTTTTTTCTTGCTCCTTTAATTTTTGTGCGAAGTGTAGCTCCATCGTATCTCTGAAACTAATAAACCGATTCTCTTGAAATTTGAACCACATATTGTAAACATGATTCTCAACAAGATGACCCTCGATGGTTTTTACATTTTTATTTTTACTCTTTTTTTATGCGTAAAACTGCGAAAAAAGACGTTTTTTTTACTTTTTCGTTTTTCATCTGCCATTTTTTTATTTTTTGATAAAACTTTATATCCGAGGGTCATTTTGTAGCTGGTGTGATACTGAATCTAATGGACTTTGATTTTTTTGTTTCAGACAAGCCGTTACCGAGTTGTGATGGAGCTACCTAGCCCACCTATTTTTGAGGCGTTACGTTAAACTATAGTTTTTGTACGTAAAAATGAATAAAAATGAATTAAATTTTTTTAAATGTATTTCAAGACTTTATTTATCAAGCCCAACAACTTTTATATTCATATCTTTTATAAAATAAAAAAAATCGCGAAAATAGCCTTTTTTCGTGGCTCCAAAGTGGACTGGCCCCTTAATGCCCTTCCGGATCACGCCCTGGAATGTTCTACGATTTAAAATTTTTTTATCTTTTGTGTATGTACTTCCCTAGCAAGTTTTTACTTGCCATATCATTATGAACATTAATGATATGGCAAGTCATTATATGTATTATATTCATAATGATAGTTCATAACTATCATTATGAAATGCACTGTTAAGGAGGTTGCTCAGCTATCGCGAAATAATAAGAATTTGCTGAAATTTATTGAGGATATTTGCGAACAGGTGTTACGACTCTGTGTAAAATTTCAAGTACTTCGTCTGCGTGATTGTCGGGCAATGAATTATTGAAGTTAGGCTCTTATACACGGGCGACATAGCAAAAGCTTCGTGAGAACTCTAATACGACTGTCGCAACACAATAAAAATAGTAAGAAGTAAATGGAAATATGCGGAAAAAATTCTTGAGATTTTTATGAATAATTTCAACGAAGAGTACAGCGTTTTGTCTGTCTCGTTATCGAGATATTCGTGAAATAAAACAGGACATTTCAGCTGATTCGCGTAAAACGATAAAGCGCCCTACGGCACGTGGCAACGCTGCTGTCAAGTCGGCCATTTTGAATAGGCGCCAAAATTTGAAACGCACAAACTATTGCTTCCTTGCTATAAGTTTCTTACCGCGGTTTTATAAAGAGTATTTGAATATTTTGAATCATTCTTTACAGAAGCTGCAGTGCATGTGTTTCGACATAACCTTCAAATCAATTGCGCGTCGTCCCTCGACTGCGCATTCATTTTCCGGCTCAACTACTTTTTTCCGCCGCTTTCCAGGTTGTACTTGCTCCAACCGTCGATTGTACTGTTTTTCGGTTTGCATTTTTCCCTTCCATCTTTTCATTTTCGCCGAACAAAAAAAAACGGAATTCGCGAAGGATGTTTGACAGCTACGCGCTCACGATGTGGCGTTCGCATCTGAGCTCAGTGATACCAGTTACTGAAAACTAAATTGCGCGTTTGCCACATTTCAACTTGGTTAATAACTTATTCGCGATGTAAATAAAGAAAAAAAGTAAATAACATTTCTAAACAGTCAATTATAAGCATTCCACATATTTATTAGCGGAAATGTATTTATTTGACGTAACCAAAAATTTGATTATTCGGGGTTGGCAGCCGTTACAGGCGCCCGTGTGTAATGCGTCCCCTCTTGCCGCCTGCCCCGCAAAGACCCTGAGCATCCTCCTTAATCCTATGGCGACACACTAGGTCATTTTGACCCGGACGAATTTGAAATAAAATACTCACTTTTCCAAAATTAAAAGTATTCAATAATTCTTGACAACGATTCAATGTTATACTTTTCGAATTTCAATTATGCAGGCATATTGAGAAATGTTTAAAATGTATCACTGATGTTTTTAAATAAAAACCGACCGAAGGGTTGTTAATTGTAGGTGGATGAAGTACTATCCGGGTCAAATTGACCCAGTGTAAAAATCACAGCCAAAAATAAGTGTATCAACGAAGGGTTGAACGACAAATAAATGATCAACTGAACACCAATGCAAATGCCTTAGATGTTGATCAGAAGTTCGAAAAGTAGGTTCGAGGAGGTCACTAAAATTCAGATGACAACAAAAAATACTTGTACTAGTGGAAATCACTCCCAATTGCTTTCAAAAAGCTTCTGAGAGGAAAGTCCATACGCAAAAGAGCCAAAAATAAAATTCTATTCTACACTGAGAAAAAAGAATTGTTGAATGTGCAAAATGCATTTTGTTGTCTGGAAATTTTGTTGTTTTAAGGGGTTACCCCACTTGCGATTTTGAAAAAATCGATTTTTTTTTATTGCATTTTTTTGAAGTATAAGTATCCGGGCCCATACTTCTGTATGGGCCCGGAATAGATGACTCTATGTAAGTTTACAAAAAAAAATATTTTCTTCGTGTAAACTGAAATTGAAACTTTAAACGCGTTTTTCTCAAAATGGCATTTCTGAAGTCGGTGACCAAGATTACTCGAACACTAATGAACCGATCTTCTTGAAATTTTGCAGGCTTATTTAATACATAAAAATGTAGTCTTTAATCGTTCGATTTTTTTTTCGAAAAAAATGGCCGTTTTGTAGACAAAAAACGGCCGTTTTTTTTCGTTAAAATCGAACCATTAACTTTGACTGTCCGCCATTTTGTGAAAAAAGAATATTTTTTAAAATCCTTCGATTAAAGACTAGTTTATACTTATATTTGACTAAATCCATCCGCATTTTTTTTCAGATGATCCACTTCGCAGCAATGTTGGTCACCGCAAACCGTGTATATAAAAACATTATTTCATTGACGGCCATTTGCCACTAAACAATGTAATATTTTTCAATAAAAAAATTACTGAAAGTTCTTCAAGATGTGTTCTTTAAGATGGTATATTGATCGATTAAAAAAGTTTTGTAGTTTTCTTTAAAAAAATTCATGAAAAAGGCCTCTTTTGCGCTACAAGTGGGGGTAACGCCTTAACAGTTGCTCAGACATGCTAAATAAGCAGATAGTTCAAATGTATCTTTGGTTACTGCCCAACTATACTGTTTCGTTATGCCAATCAAAAATCAAGTTGAACGTATTTAAAGATACAATTTTGTTGAACCAACTGAATTTTGGATGAATCAACGAATTTTTTTTAGAGTGGAGAAAAACTCGAAAAAAATGATAAAAACTTATAAAATGCTTTTTTCTCGAAAACTAAAAAAATAGTCGCAGAAAATACGTAGATTTTCCATCTGAACGTGACTTTCCGGAGCACCCTGTATGTGTACGATATGACAATGAACCTGGAAGAGGATGATGAGCGACCTGCTCGTGCGACGGATTCTCGCTCAGCCGCGGGACCCCCGCGATTCTTTGCTCATTCGAATCGCCGAGCCGGCGGCACCATCGCTCAATCGACCTCCCCCATCTTCATTTTTTTACTCCCTTCTCGCCGTGTTCTCCGGTGTCCGCGGACCCGGGCTCTTTCTCATCCGAGACCACCCAACGTGACGCATCCGGATCCTCTTTTTTGTCCACTTATTTTGCATTTTTACCACCCCCCCCTCCCCACTCCCTGTTATTCTCCCTTTGAGGACGCGCATCGCGATGGACCGCGAAGGTGACGTAGAATAATTAATCCATTTTGTTTTTTATAGCGAAAAGGACTTGAGACTCCAATTGCGTAGGATTGGAACCGATGAAATCTTGACAAAACGAAAATTGAAGGCTTTTTTAAGGGGGAGATTTAAGCGAGGAAAAAATGCTGATTTTCATGATTTTTGTGAAAAGAAAGATTATTCACCATTTTTGATAATTAAGACCTTAAGCCACTCTAGAGGCCGAAAAAATAGGCTTTTTGGGGATTTATTATTCAGAAAAACTACAAAATAAATCGAGATTACAAAAAAGGGTGTTTATCATACCAATCAGTGACTGTATATAATAATTTTTTTGAAGCGATTGATTTCAAAATGGCGGCTGTGCAGCGTTTATCTCAAAACTGCTTTTTTTAAGTTGGCCGGATACATAACTCAGACAATTTTCAACCGATTCACTTGAAATGTTGAATATGTTTGGAAAAATACATTGTCTATGGAAGTACGTAGGATTTTTTTTATATTGCATAGTTAATTTGTTATTAACAATTATCTGAAGATTTTTTAGGCAAATTTTTGCACAGTGAAACATTTGCCTAAAAGATCGTCAGATAATTGTTAATAACAAATGAACTATCCTATATAAAAAGAAATCCTACGTACTTCCATAAACAATGTATTTTTCAAGATACATTCAACATTTCAAGTGAATTGGTTGAAAATTGTCTGAGTATGTTTCCGGCCAACTTAAAAAATGCAATCTCGAAAAAATGCAAATACGATTCACAAAAATTATTGTATACAGTCACTGATATATGTATGATAAACACCTTTTTTTGTAATCTCGATTTATTTTAATTTTTCTGTAAAAGAAATCTCCAAAAAGCCTATTTTTTGGCCTCTAGAGTAGCCTAACCCCGTAAGGTATGTTTTATTACTACTTTTGGGCGTAACATGGTATTTTTTTATTAATCTGTAAAAATGGCGGAGGGATAACACAGTCTTCTAAACGGGTTGCGGCGGATGATGTCAGACGGCGTGACACGTAGCGTCGGCGGGATTAATCCGAAAAAAACCAACCAACATTTTTCTTTCATTGACACTCATAGGCAGAATATGAACCAAGAAAAAGTGAGAAATGTTGGAAATCGATGTAATGGTACGCTTTGAAACACAAAGATTGAATTTTTCGAAAAAAATGGCTCCATTTTGCAATTAAAAAATACTTTTTGAAATTATTTTCAAAAACATTTAGGTTCATGTTTTAGACAATAAGGTTAGAAAAGTTCAGAAGAAATTTCATCAGAATCGGTTGATTAGTTTTTTAGCTACACGTCACGCCAGATTTGAAATTGCAGTTTCGAAACTGCATTTGCTATAAATTAGTTTCTAAATCCAATTTGATATAAATCTCCTAAGACCGTGCCATGCCTACGCCATTTTTAAAGATTAATAAACAAAACACCATGTAACAGCCAAATAAGTAATAAAACATATGTCTCAAAAATGGTGGAGAAATCTTTCCTTAAAAAAAAAAAATCATGAAAATCAGCAAACGTTTCCCTTTCCTAAAGGTATGTGCCCCCTTAAGGTGTTTGCGTAATTTTCAAAATTTTAATAATTATCCGATCATGCAAGGGTTTTATTATTATGGTAAAAGTAAATTTTTTCATTTTTTATTTTGGAGCAGCCTCGTTGCCAGCACCGCCCACACCGATTGGCCATGCAGCAACGGCGGCGCTTTGTTTAAATAATAATTATCATATTGTTTATAAATATTTTGCGATGAAAAAAGCCTTAATCTTGGCAAGAGTATGTATTAATTGTGTGTAAAATTGCAATCTCATCATGCCAATACGCTCGTTGGAAAAAAAATTGAAAATCGACCTGTTTTTTTAGTCCCGAGCTTGTACGGACCCCTTAATAAGCACGTAATTCACGGCATCCTTCATAGTAAAGAACTCAATAAAGAACTTAACGAGTAGGTGCGTACTTCTGTACGTACCACTCAAGAATAATTGCGTAACACTGAATATAGCGGAGCCTCGTAGACAAGTAACGGGATGAAATCGAATGAACGATGTTAAGTAGAGCTTGAATCAAATGAGAGAGTATCTCGAAATGAAGCCTCAACAGTCATAAAATCGAACGGGGAAATGTCTGTGCCTACGAACGATCTAGTTGGTGCAAAAAAATCAATCAATCACGATCAACCTATTGCACTAAACAATTTTTAAAAATTAATTCATATTTATTATATTCATTAGTTTACATTTATTATATTTATTATTTATAATTTATATATAATATTATATTTTTTATTAAGTTATTAGGCACAAAGCAAATCTTCATTCACAAAAAGATTTTGACTAGATCCAGATCAAAATAAATAGGAATATTTAAAAAGAAATACTGTCACAACATCAGAAAATAGCGAAATGTTTGATTTGGCGAAAACTTTCCTTAATTCAAATTTTTTTAATTATAAAAAATCGAACAGATTTAGTTGATTGGAAAAGATCCCTTTTCTGATGGACTAGCCGTTTTCACCAAACGGTTTGTGAAAACAGATAAAATGGTCACCGTTTAAATATCAAACAAGCCAGCGGCAGCAAGTTTTCGTAATTTTCGGGACCCCACACTGCCAAAAAAAGATATTCAATTTAAATAGGATCTATTTAAATCAAATAGGTTTTTTCCTTATCTGACGGCTCACTATGATCTTATTTGTTTCGAAGATATTTTTTTATTTGTTTCAGCTATTCTTTTCGAATATTAAATATATTCAAATTGAATAAATAAAGATTCGATTCAAATACATCTTTATTTACCTACAATGTACAATGTACCTTTGATATGTGTGTTGCAGTAAGACAGACCATTAGATCAATCGAATAGAAAAATGGTTTACGCTACGAAATTTCTATTTAATTTAAATTCTAAAAAGATCAAATATTTACACTTACAGTGGATTCAACTAAATTGTTTTTTGAACAGATGAAACCGAATCGGAGATTTATTAGGATTCAATTCCTTATTCAATATTTAGTTATTGGACGACACCTTATCCAGGATTCAATATTTAGTTATTGGACGACATTATATAGATTTTGATTCGAATGAATAAATATATTTAAAATAAATAATTCCAATAATAGAATGCAATAGAAAAAATTTGATTTCACGAAAAATCTAGTCAATTAAAAAAAAATCAAATAGACGCGGTTACTTTATATCAAGAGAACTTTTTTGTCAGTCCACATTGGTGCCTACTAGTGTAATTTACATCCATCAGTGTTGCTGCCTGCGCGATGGCCAAGCTACGACAGTGGCCTGATTTAGGCAAGTCAACTCTAGATTTATTCTTGGCGATTCACCCTGCAGTGAACTCAATTGTAGAAAATTGGCACACTCATAAAAAAGATTTATTGACATCAACTAAGTGCGTTTAGCTGATCCTTTTCATTTCAACTAGGTACATTTTTCGTAAAATAAGTGTTTTTTTACTTGATCCTACGATTTTAGAGATTCATTTTAAATATATTTATTTATTTGAAGGAAAATCTATGTAAGGGCATGTACAAGATGAACGTAACCTCACAAATTTCCGAACCCAGTTTTCTCATAGATAACCAAGTTTTTAGAGGGCAATAAAAGCATGATCCTCTGTAGAAATCACTGACGCACAGCTTGACGATTTTATTTTGCCCTAAATATTATTAAACTTTGAGAAATCTCGTTTCCAAAATTTCAGCTGTCTCACTCGCACTTATACGTCACGTGGTACATATTCTTCTTTGCCTTGACTTAAACTCTCGTGAATTTTT